>OVBA01000508.1:0-64544 GCA_900406435.1 Lepidium aucheri | reverse complement strand
GGAAAAAGAGTACAAACTCCTCACCTTAAGTTACTTAATTATCATTACCGGATGACGTCTCCAAAGTGTAGATGTTGAAGACTTGCATAGCTGGTGGGGCGAATGATCCTTCCGCAATGAGTGAGTGAGCTTCCTTAGCCATCTCCTTAGCTCTAGAGCGTGTAATTGATCCTACCAGCTCCGGTTCCTTAGCTTCTGTACTGCTCACGATCACATCATTAACCATGGATACTTTGAATTGGTTAGGTTGAGTTAAATTTTTGTGGGCACAAAAGGCTCCAAGTCACGAGGCTGAGTTTATGTGGACATAAATCAAGCATGGGGAGGATTTTCTTGTTGGTTGAGCCGAGTTGGGGACAAGGAAGAGTCAGCATTGTCCTTTTACACATGGTATTGTCCCCTACTTTAATTCAAAACTCTTTAGACTCATCCACCATCCAATCCTCTATATAAGCGGTTGTCCTCTCTTCCATTCTTCTCACACTCATTTGCATAAAAAATTTCTCTCTCTTTGAGCTTTTCTCTCTAGTTTTCAGTCTGAGTTATGGTCCAGGAAATCCAACTCAGTCTGAGTTATGGTCCAGGAAATCCAACTCAGTCTGAGTTTGAGCGAGTTGAGCAACTGATCCATCCAACTCATCGAGTTCAGAGCGAGTTTCCAGCATCGAGTTCATTGTTCTGCCCAGTTGCTGGAATCTTTCTTCCTTAAATACTTTATGTTGTAATGTCTTATCTTGCTTCCCAGTGTGCTAACAAAATACACTTCAAGGCTAAAGCAAAACTAAGAGACCGCAATAAGCATTCTGATGGAGAAAGGACTACAAAGCAAAAAGAATCTCCGGAGGCTAGGAGAAGAAGTCTGTTGATTCTCGTACCAGAAAGTGAAGAAGAAGCTGCAACAGAACCAAGCAGAGAAAATATTGGTAGAATTTTCTTGTCCCCAGACCTTCAAGCTGAGAAGTCAAGCTTAAGATCCTTCACTTAAGAGGGAAAAGAGGTGAAAGGAAAGGCAACTCACCAGAATGAACAAGGAGGAGCCAAACAAGTTCTTGGGAGGAGGAAGCTTTGTACCAACTGACAAAGACATAAAACCAACTTCACCATCAGAGAGTGAAGGAGAAACACCACAAGTGAGTGATGAGCATGATGAAGAAGAATCACTGGCAGAGCATTTTGCTTAAGCGGCTGGGTCTAGTAATGATGCGGCTGATGATGTGGTTGTTGGTAATAAGAAGAGAGTGGAGCAGGAATACGAGCTAACAAGGGTTATAAAGGGGCTGATGGAAAATGGCTATTCAGAAAGTAAAGCTAGAGAGACCTATGCCATATACCAAGCTGAGAAGGTGGAGAGAGCAATTTTGCACAGAGCTGACGCCAATAGAGCTTATGCAATGCTTAAGAAGATGGGATTCTTAGGGAATTGCTATCTCTACCGTGAGATAATGGATGCATTGGGGATCACCAGAGATGTCGACCTTCTATTCGAGACTTACAGATTATCACATCTCATGTACACAGACTCGAACACATATTCTGAAAAAACCTTGCAGTTCCTAGCCATTGTTCAGCTCGTTGAGTACGATGCTAAGATTGCAAACTTGCTGGAGAAGTATGGCGGAGGGTACATCTCGTTCACTGTGAAGCAGATCCAAACACTCATTCAATTCAAAAGCGGGCTGAACCATTTCCCAAATACGGATGAAGATAAAATGGATGAGCTATGGAACACTATAAGCGGTAAAAGAAAATTTGATGCATCTTGTTCAAAAGGTAATAGAATCCGCAATCCGTGCTTGAATTACATGCGGAGAGCTGTTGAAAATGTCATCTACGCAAGGTGTACTACTGATGAATCTTGGTGAGATGCAGATGCTGGTGATGGCCCATAAGGAGATTATGGGGGAAAGAGTGAATTGAGAACCTACCATAGGGGATGATTATGATGTTGGATTAGCTTTCTCTTTTGCTAGTCACCTCATTTTGTGCAAAAATGAAGCCAAAATTAATGCAAAGAAAAACATAGCAAAGAAAATCTGTGTTGGAGGAATAATTTATCAAATCTTGAAGGCGTGCAAGGTGAGGAATGACGATTCAGAACCGATTGAACGCGCTTCATGGATATTGATTACTTGAAGAATGCTAAGATTCTGATCAAAAATGAATATGGTGGTAGGTTTGTATACGAGTTCACGCATCCGAGTAAGCCAAATGCGTCCATCATTCTCCCCTGCCCCATGTGGACATCAATCAGAATGGAAGGGAACCATGACTTCATTCCTCCTTTGGAGATTCTGATCGATCCAAAAAAGCACCAATTCCCTCACCACTTCCTTAACTGGCTGAAGATGAGGATTTTGCACCAAAAGAGTACTTCTTTGAGGAACATGATGCACCAAGGCAGGGACCACATACTAAGGCAGCTCACAAACACATTAAAATGCTGCAAAAGGTTAATAAAATGGTTGGTAAAGAAGGTTAAGAGCTTAGTTCAAGGGAGAGTAGAAAACAAGCGAGAATGAGACGAGCTAAGCAAGCATTAGCTGAACTAAGGAAAGAATATACTGGAGCTTCTACTAGTCGGCCACCTCAAGCTCAAGAAGCACACCAGGGGCGCCATGCAGTCTCACGCAAACCTCAACACACTCCTTAACCAGCTCCAGCTCGCCACTCAATCGGCTGATATTTTGGTGTATAGGAGCCGCGGTACAAGGACCTCAAGCTCAGCACTCAACATGAAAGTAGCCGCGTTAGGACAAAATGCTCAGGAAATGCCTACCTTGGTCGTGGAACTTGACCATTCTCACATCAAGTTCCATCCTAAGACACACCAAATGCCCTATCTAGCCGCACCCTTGAATCAGCAACCTCTGAAGCCATACCAGAACCTTCATTCCTACACACTTAATGACATGAATACCTCCACCTCACACCTCTTCAACTTCAAGTGAGGTACACATGCTCCAACCATCATTGTAAATACCATTGCATTAGTTTATTTGCTTGCTGGTCTAGGATTTTTTTTTCAAGCTTTTACTACACAAGGGACTGTGTAGTTTAAGTTTAAGGGAGAGTCCTAGAGGATATTGACATAGTTTCTTTCTTAGTTTTGATTTTCATCATAGATCATGCATTGCACTTATTGCATAGAATATCCAAAAAGATTTTTTATTTCAGCATATTTTTGATCATGCATAGCGTATAAGGCATAGAAAAACCAAAACAAAATTGAAAAAACTTTTCAAATACCATAAAAAGAGTGTCATGTAGTTACATTCATGTTGGATTGAGACTAGCATCTGCATATGAAGTTATGAGGACAATAACTGCTTAGATTTGCTAAACTCAAAGCCCTAGTTGGTAGTTCTCTAATGCATTCCAAGCTTATTCTGAATGTTAAAACCCCACCATGTTAGGGATATTCAGTATAGCTCTCATGCCTTGATTGAAATATGCTTTGATCTGATGTTTTTCCTTATTAAGTGATAACCATAATCTTGACTTTAAATGATCAAGTCTATGCATCGATTATGAATTTCTCGATTGACAAAATACTTGGGTTATCTTTTACCTTCTGCATCTACCTTGTTAAACCAAATAGAATCCCTCCCTGCACCTTGCCTTATTTCAAACCATACATTGTTTGCTGTGTGATAGTGAGGTTTATTTTTGAACTTAGCTTGACATAAGGTGGTAGGTGAGAGCCGACAGAGATAAGATCACATGTAGTTTCTGGTTCACATATTTTGGATCAGAGTAGGTCTAGGTGGGATCAATTATGGGGAGTAGAATACTTGTAATTTTCCGGTGGAAAGGAAAAACCCTTGGTAAAGAATGGAAAAAAGGAAAGGGTTAAAAAATCTGAAGAGGAAAAGGTCTAAAAGGGAAAACTAGTCTAGTAAAGGTTTTCGTAAATTCAAAGTATGAAATAGGTTTCAAGCTGAAACAAAGTAAAAGGATAATAGACAAGTGTCTAGATTGATCTGTTGTGTAAATAAAGAAAAGAAGAACCTAAGTTTAAAATAGTCCCAAACCGCTAGATAAATAAAAAACCCTCTCCTTAGATTAAGAATGAAAATATGATTGTGGTAGTTTTAGGATCGATTTCTTGGGTAGATGCTGATAGGATGAGTTTGACTATTGGGTGCTTAGGTAGATGGGGTCTTATCTCTGTATGCGTCTGTTGGCTCTCGCCTTTAACATTATGCTAAAGCTTAATTCATTGAGTTTTGATTGCCATAAATGATAGAGATCAATTTTATCTCTTAAACCTTTCCCTTGACCAAACAAACTCTTAGGAGATGCTTAGCTTGATTCACGGTTATGAGCTAATGAATGTTAAAAGGATTGGTTGATTTGAATGCGTATGTAGGTTAAGGCTGAACTTGGACTGAATTGTGATTGGCATGGCTAAAGTTTTTAAGTAAGGGTGTCTGATTTGCATCTTAGAATTTGCAACTAGGACATTGAGTTTACATTCGAATCAGCTTGTTTCTGGTTTTGAGCTCCCAATTTTCAACCTCTCTTCCTTCTTGGTTAATTTATTTGCTTTAAGGCAAGCGAAGTCTAAGTTTGGAGAAATTGATATGTATGCATTTAACATGTTTTAAGAGTTTGTTTTAGTCCATTTCGCATACATATCTACAATGTTTTCATCCTTTTAGAGTCCTTTTAGGTCCATCCTTGCATACTTTGCATTTGCATAGCATATATCTTGCATTGGAGCGAGTTAGGTACCTTGATAGTATATTTGGAGCATTATGGACTTAGAAGATATCATGGAATCGGACTAATGGATAAAGCATAGCAAAAGAGCAGAAGAGGAATTAATGTAGCAGAACTTGGCCTGGAACACTCGAAGTACAAAGGCCGAGTACTCCCTCACCCAGTCAAACTCGACATGAAGAATGACTGAATTGGTGCGAGTTGTTGTTTCCTAAAGACACAAATGCAATGCGACCTGAAGTCCTTGACCTACACTGGGTCGAAGTTGCCTTTACCTTTCAGTTTGTTGATTTTTTATTTCTATCTTTGACTTTTTAGGGTTGGCTAATGTGGGTTATAAATACCCCTTTGTACCCACAAAAGCTACCACGTTTTCTTACTGCTTTTGGCTAAGTTTAAAAACACATTTCTCTCCTTGTTCTTGTAATTTTTTGCTACTTTGATGTAAATATCTTGTTTAATGCATTGAATATTTGAGTTTATTTTCTTCTTCAATCTTATTTGTATTCTTCTTATCTTTTTATTGATGTCATCTATTTTATTTTATGGGTTTTTGTGTTTTGTCATGGTTAGTGAGTAGATTACTTAGGATTCATATGGAAATGAGATAGATCTTTGTAGATCTAGGGATTTCACACTTGCCCAAGGTAGTTCATGCTTAGATCTCTTCAGTTTAGGTGTTCTTCATCCTTATTTTAACTTGATTACTTGAAATCTAGTGTTTGCATTTCTCATCCATAAGGTGTTTGTGAAAATGCTTAAATGAAACTTGGGCTGAGATTTACACTTCTAACTCAAGGGATGGATTGCTTAGAGTGTATTTTGGCTACAACTGATTGTTTTTTAAGGTCAGAACAAGTGTGGATTGCCTTAGAAATTTGGGTCAGATCCCACATTGGGCAGAGTTCTTAATCATGAGAATAGTTTTGATTGCTTTGCATTAGTAGCTTAGAGGTCATCTTAATAGGTTGTTAAGCAAGTGTGGTGTCCCTGGTTAAGATTTGATCGATTATCCTAGCTCCTCTAAACCCATTTATTGCTTATTTTTATTTCCATTTCATACTCTTTTTTCATCTATTGCTCTGTTTTGCTATTTGCTCTTTTTTCCTTTAGTTTACGCTATGGTTTGATTTGGATTATTTGATAGAAACAATATGATTTGGCTTGGATTAGATGATAAATGAGTACTAATTGCTAGAGCTTTTCCTCTGGATTGATACCTTTCTGTGCTTACAATGATGACTGTGCAGTAGGATATCTGAAACATAATAAAATCCTATTATCAATACCAAATGTTGTTGATACTGCTATGTTCAAGTCAAGTTCTGTTCCACCTCTTACTGATGTCATCACTATAGTTGTGATAAGTAGATTGGTTTATCAGAAATGTGTAGATTCACACGTTGAAGTCATTCCAGAAGTATGTCATTTATACCCCAATGTGAGTTTAAACCGCCCCACTAGGCATTGGTACCCAATCATTTTGCTATTTTTCTAATGTATCCACATTAACTTTCTTCTTTTGCGGTTTAAGGTTCATATTGTAGTTGGAGGAGATGGACCAAAACATGTACAACTAGAGGAAATGAGAGAAAAGCATTCTCCCCAGAATAGAGTAGAGCTGTTGGGTGCAGTTCCACATTCTCGTGTGCACTCTTTTTTTGGTAACAGGTCACACCTTCCTAAACAGATGTGCTGATTCTTTTGGTTTTTGTGTTTTTAAATTCACAATACTTGACATTAAGTTTTATTGGTTACGGCTAAAACAGTCTTGATCCTCTACCAACTCCTTAACAGAAGCCTTCTGGATAGTTATTTTAGAGGCAGATAGTAGCGGATTACTAACTATCATTACTTGTGGTAGAGGTGTCCCACATGCATATAACGTTTCTCATAAAACCATCCTTACCCATTGGCTTCATCCTTACTATCTCATTTTTTCAGATCGATAAGAATCAAGTTTTATTCATACAAAATCAAGTTTTATTCATATAAAATAAGGTTTTTATTCATGTTTGCCATGTCCTTACCTAATGACATGGTTGTACTTGCTGAACCAGATCTGGGTGATATGGTACGAGAAATTGAGAAAGCAAATCAATACTCCCAAGTATCAACCCCGAGGACATGTACAATCGAGTGAGTTCTGCTTCAAATCCAAACCCAACATATTCACAAGTTCAACTCCTTCCATCTAAATCTTTGATTATCTCTTTGTTTGTTGCGTGATGAAGGAGCTCTATAGTTGGCGAGATGTTTCCAAAAAAACCGAGATTGTGTACCATTGTGCTTTAAAGTATTCTAATAAGACTCTGCTAGAATATCCGTCAAGGTACATTATAGCCATTACCATCATGATTGAAGTATAACCCATTTTTCTTCTTCGAATACCAATGAATACATGATTTTTATAGGTTCCTATCGTGAGGAGCTTGGGCAGGGAAGCTATTCTGTATGGTTATGATCTTAGCTTACTTGCTTTGGTGTTTACTTCAGTTGCTGCAGGTGAAAACTGTTACCTCTTAATCTCTCATTAACTCATCTTCTCTAAATTCTTTATTTATATTCATATTAGAATCTTTTGATCTCAGCCTAATGAAGATATCGAAAAAGCACCAGATATCATTTTTCACCATCATGACCAGATCATGTGCCATCTACTGACTAAATAGTTAATTAACAGAATTTTCAATGAAATTCGGCCATATTTAACAAAATTAACAGTCTGTAAAGGTTTTGGACCATATATTTTAGTTTATACGTCTATTTTGAATTTTATAATACTTCTTATATAAATAAGATGAACTTTCAAGTTCATGTATGAAACAGTATGAGAAACAAAGTTTAGTTGGAATATGACCGTTTTTCTCAATATAGTAGTATATGTTTTATTTATTTCCAAAATTCAAAAAATTTTGTTCTGAGAATCAAAACTCAGCAAACCTAAAAATAAAATTACAAAAAAATTAAGGTAAACTATACGAGCTTCTCACCTTTTTCTCTAGATAATTAAAAGGAAAAAGATAGACATCAACATTTTCAAATATTTATAAAACCCTTTAAGAAACCAAATGTAAACCATCGTTTTAAATGTGGTTTTAGACTTAGCATATTAATACCTAATGAGTCTTAGGACCATACGTGAATTATCGACCAGAATTAAGTGTTAAAATTAATTATTGTTTAAAGTACACCGTTTTTTTTTGGGTTAGTTTATTAGGGACTTTGCAAAAACACACCTTGCACATGCTTAAATACACCTATGTATTTACAAAACAAAAGTAAGGATAAACTATAGTTGATGAGGGATTATGTATCTGGACCATTATATAATTCTTCATTGGACACAGTTGTCACGAGATAAGAGACGAGTTCAATGAAGTGTTGCATTGTTATAAAATACTGATATTTATATATGTGTGTAGCAATTTCCATAAAAAAAATTATAAAATACAACTTTTATAGAAACAGAAAAATAGAGCAAAAAGACGAGAGGATTGACCAAAGAGCCCACTTTTATATTAAGGCCGAAGCAAATATTGTTTGACCAATGCAAAGTCTCCTCTCCTTCAAGTTGCCTTGTTGTCACTAGCACCAAAAAGCAAAAACCATTATGAAATAAGACAAATTCCACTCTATATATAATCATGTTCTCAATAAGACAATCCATAACTTTTACTAAATTTTTATCTTCGAAGATATGGGAAAATCTCTAATCATATCTTGTTTTCCAATCATCCGTAAACGCCAAGCAACAATCACGCTCGTTTTCTTTGAGAACAGATCAATCAGAACCCTATGTGACTCCAAGAAACATGTTGCTGGAGAAATCATGTTCGAGTTTCCTGATCAAATTGTTTGTCACGCAGATTCTTTCTTCATCGGTCGTCAGATTCCAGCTTTAGCCATGGACGACTATCTCATCCCAGGTCAAACATATTTCGTCTTACCAATCGAACGTTTCGCTTACAGAATCTTAACAACTTCATGTCTCTCAATTTTCAACACTAGTCTTGAAAATGCTCGGTCAAGTAATCCACCGATAAATTTTACGGCGCCGTCAAGTCCACCACCGTTTGTGTATTCTCAAGGACCAAACGGGAAGATTCTTATAAAAGTTTGTCCGAATTTTATCATGAGTCTTATATGTAAAAACATAAACAGCAGGGAAGAAGAAGCACCAATAAGTAGTTGTGGTGAAAACAGTTTGATTTGTAATTCTCCTGAGTTAAAGAAACAATATGATCAGCTTGTTGGAGCTAGAGAAAACTTATGGTCACCAAAGTTGCAGACGATCTCTGAGCATAAGATTAGGGTTTCTCCATTGAGGTTCTTTGGTCTTAATCGGAGGCAAGAAGAAGTTATTTGACTAAGTTAGAAGTATGTATATATATACATATATATATATATATATAATAGAGTGGTTAGTTAAATCTATGGTGGGTATGTTTGGTTCAAGTTAAGTGATGCATGAACAAGTTGACAAAAGTAATAAATGTAATTTTATGATTCATTCTTGACTATTCAACAATTTGAACTCAGCGTCACATGTCATTAGATGGTCTTCAAATTGAGAAGAGATTATAAATTTTTACCATAAATTAAACATAAAAGTTAATGCAAGATATTTAAAAGTTATAGACATTGTATTATCGATTAAAATTTTTTTTTTCAACAATTGAATCGATAAAGATATAATCTATAACCTAAAGTTCACTTTCTTAAACAGAAATTTTAATCTACCAAATTATATAAAGAAGAGTTTAAATCTATGATATTAAAGTTATTAGCTGAATCAATTCAACCATAATACTAGAAGAACTTAACCCGATTTAAGTGTTCAGAAAACTTTATAGTTTGAACATATATGTTAATACATAAATTTCTACTAAATTACATTATAAATATAATACTATGTATCCAGTACTTGACTAATATATAATTATATCATACTCGTGTGTATATATATAGTTTTATTTTATTGTGAACCGCACATCTAACTATGAACCACTGCTTCTATTGGGTAATTGTTTCACAATTTGCGGTCCTGTAATAGAAACTGTCCCGCCTTTCTCTTTCTTTTATATTGGTTGAGGAACACGTTTTGTGACTATTAACTTTGGTTGGTGACAAATCTAAAAAAGCACTTGAAATCCGCAAACTTTAGTTTACTTTCACAACCTGAGTAATGATAAAATAAAATCATGCAATCTTATATGCTCAACGAGGCATTTTGGTATTGGAATAATTCTCGATGAAGTAATCAGTATGTAAGATGTGATTGTGTTTTCGAAATTTCATGTAATACAACAGTTGATTAAACCCTCTTCAAAAATACCATCATATTATATTTTATTAAAAATAAAGCTTCGTTGCCATATTGAAACTTATGTCATAAAAACTTTATAGTTTGCCGAGTTGCTTTTGATATGGTGGTTAGGATGATCTAACTAATGACTTGATACCAGAATTTGATTTCTATCCGTTACATTATGGTAACTTAAAAAAAGAATTTTGGGGTAGGTTTTAAGTTATGGATGGGGTTTTATCGATCCAATATTGACAAAAAGAACGTTATGGTTTTTCTCCTTTCAAAGCTGACCAAGACCACTTCTTAATGCTTATTTTTCCTTACAATTAATGTTAATCTGGTAATTTATATGTCAAATTGTACTATTATGTTTGAAAATGATAAGAGAGTGATAGTAGTATCGAAATTTATTGCAAAACTATAGTATATTTGCAATTTCTAATATAGGAGTACATGTGTCGAGCAAATGATTCTAAGCTGTGCATTCTAAAGATCAAGAAATAGTGTGGGTTTCTGTTTGAAAATGGATATTGGCCTTCATAGATATTTTGTTGTCAAAATCTCTGAATTAAGATAATGGTCAGATGAACCATTTAAACAGTGGGCTATAACAAATAAAGAAAAAGAAAAATGGGATAAACATGGCCCTATATATTGATCTCGATCTTCACCCACCATGAACTCCTCCTGAGAGAGCGGTTGAAAGCGCCAAAGAATTACTCCAGTGAAAGCGTAATCTTTCACCGAGATATGAAGGACCACTCAGCCTTCGACGTTGATAGAAAAGCGGCAAAGAAAAAAGATCAAGTTACGAGCCCAAAGACTTGAACCAAATCCGACAATAGAAGTCGGAAGAAAAACGAATCCGGAGATAATCTAAAATTATTGTTGGACAAAGCCGAAACTATATATATTAAAGAGTAAGGAGTTTTCCAATAATTTCTCTCTTAATGATTTTGAGGAGAGAAGGGAGAACAACTTCATGGTTTTAGATTCAATGCCTTACAAAAATTTAGTAAATAATTATTATCATTTAACAAAAAGGCCAAATATATTTATTAAGACCCAATTACTATTCAAGGCAATTGTGACAGTAGTTTAGAATAGTGAATACAAAAAAAAATACAAATTATGAAAAACATATGAAATTCACACAAATTAAGCACAATATATAAAACAAAAGCTAAGATGGAGTGTTTCGCCCACAAAATTTGAAATACTTTGTAAACCAAAAAAAAATTCAATATATTCTTGAATGTTTGCCATAAGAGTTCTTCTCTTATTTCCGTCATTTATTTGAGTTTCAAAATTTGTGTTATTATCTATGTATGTCCCATTACATCAGAAAAATTCTCATCTGAAATATTTGAAATTCTTATAAAATTATATAGTCTCATTTATAGCCATTATATCTCATATTTAAACATGCATATCTAAGAAATTAAAAAGTAATCTTCAATTTCTTCTTCCTAACACCAAATGTTCTCTCGATAATAGAGCATAATGATACATGATATAGATTAAAAATTATTGCTTATTTATAGGAGAAGGACAGTTGTCGAAATGGACATGTGATACCTTGATAATCGTGTTTTATGAATATCTAAATGGTGCCAAAAACCCTTGTTTATTTGGATAACTAGAACTAATTAATACCTATCTTGTGGAGGCAAAGAAAATTTGGAATCATTGTCTTGCGCCATAGTGAGAATTATTGTACTATGACACGAACTCGGTGCTCCATTCGAAATATATATGAATAACATGTTCAGATCACATATAGCCATTATATGAAATGATGTTGTATTGTGTATGTTCAAAAACATTCCTTGTATTTCTGATTTCACTTTAATGTATACATCCAGTAAACTATACCAAAATTTTTTGCTTCATTAACCCCCGTTCTGGAATCCGCCTTAGTTCTCCTCTCATTGTAGTCCTCATATAATCACAAGCAAGTAATTATGTTGCTCTAAGAACTTCAAAAATATTTCTATTCACTGTCTTTTGTGTCTTTCCAAATCGTAATCCCAACATCTCTCTGAACCTTGTTGTGCCCAAATAACCAATCGCTCGACTTTGAGGCTGTTGTTGTTGCCGTCTGAGCTGAGCCAATTTCCCTTGCAGTTGCTCAACTGTAACCTGTACATTTTGATTCTCTCGGTCATTCTCGTGGTTCTCAGGATCGGTACAATTATGTTGACACATTGCTCTTGCTCTTCCGTTCTCTCTCTCAATCCTAGCAAGGGTTTCGTTGTCAAGGTTCAGAAAGTTTTCAGTCTTGGCTTATTCTTACCATGAACCTGAAAATAAAGGAAAAAAAACGAAAAAAATGCAAGTAAAAAGACTTAGACTAGAAATCGAATCTCAATCAAAAGGCTATCAATTGGTCCTCGACAACAGCACCAAAAAGTTGATACACTCAGGTTTTAACCCTATGAATCTATTTCAAGTGCACATCAAACGTAGTAGTACTTAGGGATCGAATCCACGATAAACCAAGAATTGCACTATTGATTACTCAATTCTAACTCAAGCTAAATCAAAACAATCAATGAGATTAAAGGACTAACAACTTAACAATTAAAGATGATTTAAAATTCAATATTAAAAATATCAGACATCATGAATTCATCAAGAACATGAAATCGACTTAGGAAAACTATTCAGCGCATACATTCAAGCAATTCTCGACTTAGACATAAAAGTATAGCAAACCCATTGCCGTGGTGCACCTAGTAGTCCTAACTGCTGTTAGTCCTAGAGATGTAAACATGCTTTATCGATTAGCTCTAATATGTCCACAACTAGCTTTAACATCAACTTTCGTTGGTTAAGGACTAGCTACTCATTTATGCTAGTTCATGCATCTAATAGGCTTTTGGGAAGGTAAACAACCTAAAATCATAGACTAGGTGATGAGACTAATCTAAGCGTTACACACAGCAATGGATGGAGAACACACAAAATTGAGCCGTAAGTGTTCCTAAATCATTGATTCCTAATTCTCTAGAAAACCTTAAACCTGATTATGAAACTAGTTAGACATAATTGAAAGAGACAATTTCATAGAAGAAGAAAACATTATTCAATTGAGAAGGAAATAAAGGGTTTAGAAAGCTTCTCAATGTTGAAGAGGAATTCTTCTCCCTGCTTACAAAAAGGTTTGAGCCAAAAAATAAAAATCCCTTCTAATAGAAACTGAAAAACTTGGTTTTATCTGTCTTAAAAACGCGTAAGTACAAAACAGGAAAATTAGGTCAGTCTTCAAGGATTGATCGATCCAGGTACAGATAGATCGATTGATCTCACTGGCAGCAGGTCGATCTTCACGTCAAGCACAAGGTCTTGGTGGTGAGATGATCGATACGTCAAGCTTTGGTTGGTCGATTGTCACATCAGACGCATCTCTTGCTGAGGTACGGGATTGATCGGTTTAGGTGAGGATTGATCAATCTTGTTGAGAAGCCAGAATTGCTTCGTTCTGCTCAATTTTGTGCTTCGCATGCATAATCTAAATTAAGTTTGTTTTCTACCTATAAGGAATCTAAAATACTAACAAAGACTCTAAAAACATGAGAATTAGTGAGCTAAAAACCGATAAAACAAGGTACATTAATTCCCACAGAATTTGCTTCTTGTTTGTTCTCAAGCAAAGAAACAAAAGACTAAATGAAAAATGCAACTCAATTTCGTCAGAAGAATATTACAAAATCAATTCATATAGTAAATCACATGAAACTTATCTGACATAATTGGGACCATCTTGTACTTCCCCCAGACTTAGCAACTGTCCCAATCGAACTCCACAATCTAAAAGAGTGATCCGAATGCACCATAGCAACTTCCTATGATATCTAAGTGCGGTCTCGTCTAGAGAATATGGATCAAGGGACACATGGATTTCACTTTCAGTTTCAGAACTACCTTTTGTATGGTTTCTTTCCTCTCATCACATTTTCATTGCAAACTAACTCAAACTTTTTATTTGGTTGGGTTTTCAGCAACGCAAAGTATGTAAGCAAGAGTAGCATCATTAAAGTTCTTCTCAGTCTACTAAAAATACTTAAGCAAAGGATAGCATCATTGGATTTTTTCTCAGCCTACCAACATTACTTAAGCAAATAGCAGAATCACTAAAGCACTAATTCGTTTAGCCTACTAAAATTGCATACAACCTTGTTTAATAAATACTTGAAATGATACAGAGTGGGGAACCATACTCACACAGGCAAATCCATCATTGTACTGAAAAGAGAGCCCGATCGGATGCATACCAACCCCTTTGACAAGAAAACTAAGTTAGGTTAAGTGTGAAGCCGTCATGAGATTCTTCGAGTACCCAAGAGGATATGGGTAATGGTGAGAAATGTTTAGTCTCTGAGTTTTCCAATAGTCAATCAATTCTTGTCACGCTTGAGTCAATGGTACTTAGTTCATGACAATGTAATAAACCTCAAAAATCATAGTTCTTAGAACCGTTTTTATGCTCAAAAGTCTCAATAAAAACAGAAAATCTCTAAAAAAAAAAAAAAAAAGAAAAAAGGTTGTTAATCACAGCAAGTGTCCTTCCCTGGACTTACTTCACACTGTCCTAGTGTGACTATAAACCTAAAGAAAGCATGTCTTACACACAAAATAACATAAAGAGTACAGAGAATAAATAAGAATTGAAATGGAAAATGGTAAGAAAATCAATCAAACTCAAAGCTATTGCGGACTGCGATTCTCTCAATCTCCTGGAACTCTGCGACGATGAGGTAGGCAATGATCTAGAGTCGGCTTGTCCTCTTCCTTGTCTGATGTGATAGTGATCCTATGTCCGCTATAAAGGTGCGTGAGGAGACGAGTCTGGGAAATCCTCATATCAGCGGGAAGCAGTATGATGGGTTAGTCGATGAGGCTCAATCTCAGCAATATCTGGGTTGGTGATGTGTGGCTCAAAAATCACGTTAAAGCGACAAATGACTGAGTGATCTCTGGTACTGGAAGTTTACACCAACAAGACGCCCAATATCGAGCATAATACATCCACTTTGTCTTTCCTTTCAGGTAGGTGCATTTGGTCAACAACATGTCATCCATGTAGTGAATCCTCTCGATCGTCTGAGTACTGCTGAGATCCAACTTATGATAAATGAAGATCAGAGTTAGGAGACTACCAATCGTCTTCTTTGGCAGAGTATCAGGCCATCCTTTGAAATATCGCTCTGTGAGAAGCTCAGCAAAAATAAATCCCAAGTTGATGTCGAGGTTCGCCTGCTGAGGTGGAGGTATGTCACCATAGAGGGCTGGAATTGCTGGAGCTATAGCGTGATGATGTAGTTCTAGCTCGGCCTTTGTCACCGATTCAAATTAACATTTTAAGAATTTGGTTTTCCTTCTCTTAATGGGTCAATCAAAATTGAGTCTTAGTAAGAAGAAGTGTGCCATCAATTTTTGAGCCTAAAAACATGGAATCCTAATGGATCCTCTAAAAACCCAAAAAAAGAAAGAGAAAATGTCCATCAGAACAAAAGCATGCGTGTTTGGTTAGTTAACCCTGCTGCCACACGACACATATCCCTCCCCCTTTGAGGGATTCAACACCTAATCCCAAACGGTGCACAGGTTAGGTTCTTCCTTCTTGTCATACGATTTGGCCGGCTTTAGAATTTACATTCGTCCCGCTTTTCTTCCAGCAATGCCCAAGTCCTCGGTCCTAACAGACTATTTTTCTCCTCTCCTTTTTCTTCATAGCTCCATCTGATGGGTCAAACAACTTGGTGGTTTTTCCCTCGCATGTAGCTTTGTCAACCTACTCTTCTCTACAGCTCCTTTCGGTAGGTCCAACAACCTACTTGGGTACCCCTTCTCCATGACCATTGGTAAGGATCAATCATGGTTTTCACATGGTCGTTTCCTCACTTTCTCCTCAGCATGCGCTTGACGGCATACAAGTAGCCTATGCCACTTTATGACCTTAAGCTCCCTTTTTGAATTCAACCTTGCGAGGTTGGTCGGATAGTGATGAAGCTAATGTGATGCTCCTATCTTGGCCAAAATGTCCCTGGCTTCGTTGAGAGGAATCAACTTCATGCCCTCAGCTAGAAGAGACAATTTGGGTTGTATTGGCGGCTTGAATCCACCTATTGCCCTCACAGCCAGCAACTGTCTTTCTTCCCTCCCAAGATCTTTATCATGTCTCGGCATCTCCAACAACATTCTTGGTTTTGTCTTCTTCATAACACCGAACAGAAGGTGGACAAAACCTCCTAGATGCGGTTGTCTTTTGGATGCCATTGGTAGTACTTTACGGCTTGCATGAGTGTAGCTTGGTGCCACCTCCGGATCATCTACATCACATGCAATAGAAGGTGGACGTGTGGCGACTCCACAACTTAAGGGAGAAAGAGTCTTCCGGTCCTCAGCAAGT
Organism: Lepidium aucheri; assembly: GCA_900406435.1. Lineage (NCBI taxonomy): Eukaryota > Viridiplantae > Streptophyta > Magnoliopsida > Brassicales > Brassicaceae > Lepidium > Lepidium aucheri. The sequence goes on along the minus strand of OVBA01000508.1, from coordinate 48,096 downwards.
TGGACCTTATCCCAAGCTCCCTTGGTCATGTTGAAGTCCTCACATTTTAGGGCTCCTATGGCTTCATCATCTTCTTTCTTGAGCATTCCTTTGCTGTTGAAGACCCACTTTATCTTCTACAAGTTCAGTCATTTTTAACCTTCACATAAAAAGAGTGGGAACCACACGGGACACGTGATTCCTTACCAAATGGAGTCTCTTGGTAGGCAGGTTTGGCAGGTGAGAGAAAGACTCCACGTGAGTCTCCTTGATCTGCACAAACAAGTACCTCAAGGCTGTATGATTGATATCAATCTCTCTTAACAGCAAGATCCACCTCAACAACCTTATTTTGATCAAGTACCTTAAGGCTGTATGATCGGTGTGCAGAATCACCTTAGACCAAATAAGATAAGGCTAAAAAATTTTGAAAGCAAAGACCACAACTAGAAACTCATTGTCATTAGTAGCATACTTGACTTGAGCATCATCAAGAGTGCTACTAGTATAATAAATCACATGGAGCTTTTTGTCCTTCTTTTAACCCAACATATCTCCAACCGTGTAATCACTAGCATCACACATTATCTCAAAAGGTCAATCCCAATCTGGTGCTTGGACTATCGGTGTACTCACAAAGGCCTCTTGGATCCTCAAGAAAGCTTCATGACACTTAGCATCAAAGTTATACTTAACATCTTTGCACAAGACATGTGTCAATGGCCTAAAAATCTTCAAGAAGTCCTTGATAAACAGTCAATAAAGCACAACATAACCCAAGAAACTTCAAATTCTCTGGACTGTGTTTGGCGGTACCAAACTTGTCATGACCTCAACCTTTGCCTTATCAACCTCAATCCCCTCTCTAGAGATCCGATGATCGAGAACAATACCACCGTTGACCATAAAATGACATTTCTCCCAATTAAGAACTAGGTTAGTGTCCTCATATTATTGCAAGACCCTGCACAAATTACAAAAACCAAGAGCGGAAACAAAGCACCATACACCGACAAGTCATCTATAAATACCTCCATTACATCTTCGATCAAATCAGAGAAAATATACAACATATACCTATAGAATGTGGCAGGTGCATTACATAATCCAAATGAAATTTGACAATAAGTGAAGGTACCATAAAGATAAATAAATGACATCGTATTCTCTTGATCATTAAGATGTATGAGTATTTGGAAATATTCATAGTAACCATCCAAGAAGCAATAGAATAAACGATTGGCTAGTCTCTCTAATATTTGATCGATAAACGACAAGGAGAATTGATTCTTTCTAGTGGCAAAGTTCAACTTTCTATAATAAACACATATCCTATGTACCATTCTAGTGGGTATGATCTCATCTTTATCGTTCCTAACAATTGTGGCTCCACTTTTCTTAGGCACTACATGGATGGGAGAAACCCAATTGCTTTCAGAAATTGGATAAATAATCCCCGCATTAAGAAATTTTAGAATGTTCTTCCTAACCATATCTTTTAAATTGAGGTTTAACCGTCTTTGATGTTCAATCAAAGTCATTGATTCATCTACTAAGTGGATCCTATGCATGCAAAGAGCCTGAGACAACCACTTAATGTCATCAAGTGAGTATCCTTTGGCCTTCTAAAATTTCTTAATTACTTCAAGAGCATTACGGTTTCATCGTAACCAAGTTCAACATTAATAATAACAAGATAAATAAAGTTAGGACCAAGAAATGCATGTCAAACTTCTAGACATGGAGGGCGTAAGCCTACTATGACGACTAGGGTTGGCGAGATGCTCTATTAGACTTTCAAGAGTTCTCTCTTATTTTTATAAAAACGGCTCTGAAAATATGAGAAAAGGGGATTACAAATTTATAGTATTTTATGAGGAAACTTTAATGGGTCATGGACATACTAGTATAATTTTTAACTATTAATGAAGCAATTGGGCCTTATTAGAAAAATAGAGCCTTATGATAGTAGAGATTTTTGACCTCTTAAGCAAGCTAAATGGTTTCATGGCCGAGTGTCCTAGATCCCTGGTGCTACGTGGAACCACTTATCCAACCTCTCAATTAACTTTAGATCTACCCTAGTTTGTCCCTCTATAATCTGCCGCATCATGTCTTTATGTCGATATCCGTTACAGCTTGATTCAATAGTCCTCCTTAACTCAACTAATAGTTGTTGACCTTTTGTTGTCATGGAGGCTGACTCTTAATCTCTTAAGAGTACAAAATCGGTGGGTTTGGACATAGATTCCCTTTTTGAAAACGCCACTGTGTGCCTTGAGCTTGAAGAAGATTACCATATTGTCTTGGTTGGAAATGTTTTCTTTGAAGTTTTGTGGATGGAATTGGACTTGGGGATTCTCAATATTGTTGTTCCTCTAAGAAAGATTGTTGTTCTTATAGTTTTGGTTCAACTATGGTAGCCTCATTGGTAGTTGTTTTGGTTAACCAAGTAGTTAACCTCTTTTGCACTCCATCACTACCATCACAAACCCCCTCTTGATACCCTTTTTGATCCCCATCAACATATCCTAAATAGTTCACAACCATTTGGCTCACTAGGAAGAATGTAACACCCCACTCCCGATCTTGAGAGACAGTGTGTTAATCTTGGCCTTGCCAAAAATACTTTTTTTGAAAAATCGATCAGCATAAAAATTCTTGTTCAAAAATCCTGGAAAAGGGGAAATTAAAGAGGAGTGAGTAATGAATTACTCAGTGAGGAGATCATCTCTGCCCACTGAAACACAATAACAACGTCCTAACTCACACATCGTCTAATCAAAAGCACAGAATCAAACAACACGCATATGATTTATCTTTTTACGATAACCTATAACACCCAAAGAAATCTACTTGCTTGCGGTCAACTATTAACACAAAAGAATTAGTTTAACCATCTTCTCTCTAATGGATCCAGAACCCTTTTTATTGGAAGACGACGACCAGTAGCTTGATCCTCCCTAGCTCGTTAGCAGTTTATGGGCTGTAGCGAACCCGTAGGTCAACTTCAGTCCAACAGTCTCTTTCTTAAGGAAGACAACAACCAGTAGCTTCGATCCTTCTCGAGACCCTTTCATATGGAAGACAACGTTCAGTAGTTTTGATCCTTCCATACACTCATTCCTATGGAAGATAACGTCCATTAGATTCGATCATTCCATATCCCAACTTAAAGAGATTCCTATGGAAGACAACATCGAGTAGTTTCGATCCTTCCATAGACTCTTTTCTTTCAGATATTTTAATTCTATTTGCTTATCTAATATTTATCAATCACACACTTAATATATTAACAATCAATATATATTCTATAACATCCTATTACTTATTATCAATCAACATAAACATACTAATATATATATATATATATATAATATAATAACAAGCAACAATCATATGTTCAATTCTAAACTAATGAACTTCAAAAGCATAATGTAGAAAGGTGAAATTGCATCTCCACAAATCCCAAAACTCACCTTAATTGGCCAGTGCCTGACTAGAAAAACGCCACAAAAAGTAGAACTAAACATAATCCTAAGATAACTTCTTGCTCAAGCAAGAGACATATATTAGGATTCTTCAGTCACAAAACCGATGATATTTGCAGAGGAAGCAACATGATTTCTGAACAACCCATACCTAGATCTGAAGGTTCGACGGTCTGATTACCTTCTTGGATGCGTCCTCTATCAAAAGTCAACAAGTACCTACCTCTTACGGCTCATATGTTGACAGAAATTGATCCTAAATATGCCAAGTCGAACACAGAGTTAAAAATAAAACCTCAAAATTTTTCTTAAGTCTGAAACTGAAACCAGATTTGTCTTCTTCCCTTAATCTACACGTAACTTCCTCAATTTAACTCCGATTGAAAAACGGTTTGTGGCTACGGGTTATTGAAAGAAATATCTTTCCAAAAATATGAAAAACACGATGAACAGATCAGTAAAGCATATGTTATATCTCTCGAAACTTGGCTGTTCGGACTGTATTCCTTACTAGGTTGAAACTTTGATAATTAACTCTATAAATTTCAGGAACACAGAGCGTGACTTGGGAGCTCGAGTTTGCAGATGGTAGAAGAGGAAAAAGCTAACTCGGATGAATAAAGGGGTTTAAAAAGGAGAACACATTAGGTTTTGGTGCTTGGTTGAGATAGCTCAATCCTTCCTTTTTTTCTCAACAGATTTTTTTTCCTCAAGTTCAAACTCAAATTCTTCTCTTATTGGGATTATGGACCATGAAATTGAATTTTCAAAATTCAAAGTTTGGGTCTCACAATTCTCACCTAATTAAAGAGAATTCGTCTCCGAATTCAAAATTTCTGTTTGAAGTCCGCTCTTGCCTTAAAGAGTTTTCGATGGTTCAATTATTTTTTTTTCACAGAAGTTTATAAGTGATTCAGTTGACTTTAAAGAATCAAATAAGTATTATTATTTCAAACTAACTTCATAACACAAAATCTCAATGTCTTAAATCTTGAAAAACATAAACACAACTCAAGGAAGTGGAATTCTAACAATCACTACTCTTCAAAATTGTAATTCTTGAGCAAGTCATGCATTAGATTGAATTCATGTTTCCAACTTGATCTTGTTCAACACCAACATTTGACGCTCCTACACCAAACACACGTGGTTCCACGGCTTGCCTCTTAGAAGGTGGTGGCAAGACCCCATGATTCTGTTCTCTATGATGCCCTCTAACAAACTGTGTTGTGCATTCTCTCGCGAAGTGACCTTGCTTATCACACCTCCTACAACTATTGTCCTTCACTGAACAATTCACCTTGGTGTGAAAATTTTGTCCACACTTGTAACACTTTCCAACGATATTCCAACATATGTCTCTATGTAATTTTCCACATGTAGCACACAACTGACAGGCTTGACATGGTCCCGAGTCTTGGTTGTCTCAAGGACAATTTTGGGGCTCACAACCTCTTGCACCTGTAGGCTGGGTGTGCATGAGGTCGCTAGCTTCCTCCTCAAGTCCTTTGATGTGTGTGATTTTTGATGGTTTTAGAGTCTTATTTTAGGTTATTTTACATCCGTCTAGATAGATTTTCCGTTTACTTAGGTCCCTTAAGGTGTGTTTTGCTTTCTTTGCATTTGCATTTGGAGTCTGGAGTTTTATCTAGGAAAAAGAGCAGAAAAGGAGCTAGAACTTGAGCTAAGGATAATTGGATCAGCTGCTAGGCAAAAAAGATCATGCAACCTCGGACTGCTACCTCGTGGATCGCAAGGCGAGGACTGCTCAGAACGCTCAAGAAAAGATGCCTCAGTCACCAGTCTCAACCTATCTACCGTGAGGGAAAATCAATCTCTTCATCACAACGATTACACTCGGACCATTCACTCAGTCTCAACCCACGAGGACCAAGACAAGAATCACTCCTCGGTACCCAAGCTCGCGTAAGGACTCTGAGGGTAAGACTTACAGAAATTCCTGGTTGACCAACTTAAGTCGGTTTGACCATTAGGGTTATGCAAATAACCCTATAAATACCCTCTAATCACACTCTTATCAATCATCTCATGTTTTAGCTGAAAAACTCTCTCTATTTTTATTGTTTCTTTTAAGCTTTGTTTAAGGTACTCTTTATGATTATTGCTTTATGATGATGCTTTAAAGTTTATATGAATTAAGTTTATCTTGTTCTTCATCTTTACTTTCTGCAATTTCATTTAAGTTTCTTTATGTTTATGCAATCTAGATTAACCCTACTCCTCCGCCCTCACACAATGAGGCGCGAGTAGATCCGTGTAGATCTCAAGGATAGGGTGATCAGAGGTGAATCCGTTGATTCCCTCGCCATTCTAGCCATGATCTAAACTTCGATCTCTTCTAACTTGGCCAAAGTTAACGCTGATCTCACCCTAATCAAGAGAGATCTGATTTGGGCCGTGACCTATGGTTAGCGTTAACGGGAGCAGAGACAAGATATCTTGTTAGTGATGGATTGATCCACCAAAGAGAGATCTAGCATGTGGGTCGGCTGTTAGACAAGTTGGGCTTAGCTTAATGCTTCTGATTCGGCCTGATCGCAGTGAGAACCATAATGGATAAGCCGATTTGGATAGGGGTCTTCACCGCGATAACGGGTTGATCTAATCTAGTCCTGGTCTAGAGATGCTCAAAAGAGTTTGGCGAGTAGGGATCGGTGAGTTTGTTGCCGATCAACCTCCCTATCCTCTAGATCCTTGCCTTTGATTTAATTTTCATCTTATTGCAATTGTTGTGCTTTGTTTTTACGCTATTTCTCTGTTTTAGTCATTTCCATTCTGTTTTATTTTTGTTATTTTGTGTATTTTGTCCTATTCTCTAGTTTGCAAGCTCACCTAAATATCATAATCTATCGTTGTGACAGAATGGTAGGTTACTTAGACTAGGATCTAGTATTAGATAAGTCTTTTACAAGCATCTCTGAGTATTTGGTTCGACAACTTCCACCTTACTTACCACTATGCTCAATTGATTTGATCTTAGGAGAGAAAAATCCTTTTATCATCTTTCCTCCTTTGATGCAGCCATCTCCACTATCTCAACCAAATTAGCACAATGCCTAACTGAACAAAGGTTATGGATGCTAGCATGTAGCCCTCTCTCAAACCTCCAGACTACATCGTGCTCAGTTCTATCTCTGTCACTGAACTTCCTTAGGCGACTAAACTGCTGCTCATACTCCCTAACTGTCTTTGTACCTTGACGAACCTCCAAAAAGTTACTGTCCATCTGGTTTATCACCTCCCACGGAAGTATTTCCTATTGAACTTATCGAGAAAGTCATCCTAGGTAATCACATAACCTGTAGGCATGCTCATCTTCACATTCTCCCACCAAATGTAAGCATTTCTACGCAAGTAGTGCTCTGCCACCTCCCTTTTGAACTCCAATGGACACCTTGCAGAGGCAAATTCCTCTCCAAGAATCATCTCCACTCATCAGCCTGAACTAGATTAGTCCCGCTAGTAAAGTATTCCATACCTATATCCCTCATGAGCTTCATCGTATCCCAATACGAGAGCCCAAGTCCTGGTGGCGATATTCCAGCCGGTGGTGGGGGTGGTTGGTGTTGTGTCAATGTAACAGTTGCTGGCGCTGGCTTCTCCTGAAATGGACCCTGGGCCGGAACCTGAGGTGGAGGTGGTGGTGGTGCAACCCGGTTAACCAGCTCCCGCATGAGATTACGAAGTTCTTGTAACTCCTCATTTGTCACCACATTAGATGGTAGCGATGATGCTGCTGCCACTGATGGTCGTCTCCTTGATGGTATTTTCTGTTAACAATTCAATACATAACTTTGAGAAACAAGGCTCTCTTAGACATTTAAATTAGCATTGCTTAAGAAACTCAGAGAAAGCAATTCTCGAATCTTGGTGACTCGCTATCCCAACAACTTTCCTGACCACAAACCCTGGACACTTCTCAGAAACAACTAATAGAACAACCAAAAACAAAAGGAAATAAATTCAAAACATCCTTCTTTATTATTTTTTTGGAAAACGTAAAAGCCTTTTTTCTTTAAAGAACAATTTTTTTTTGGAAACATAAGTTCTCGTTAAAACCATTTTCTGAAATTCGTTTTAAATCTTTGGCCTTCTGGGTCAGAACCGGAGTGGCCTTAACCTGGCTCTGATACCATTTGTTACACCCCGCTCCCGATCTTGAGAGACAACGTGTTATTCCTAACCTTGCCAAAAATACCATTTTTTGAAAAATCGATCAACACCAAAATTCTTGTTCAAAAGTCCTGGAAAATGGGAAAATAAAGAGGGGGTGAGTAATGAATTACTCAGTGAGGAGATCATTTCTGCCCACTGAAACACAATAACACCGTCCTAACTCACACATCGTCTATTCAAAAGCATAGGATCAAACAACATACATATAATTTATCTTTTTACGATAACCAATAACACCCAAAAAAATCTACTTGCTTGCAGCCAACTATTAACACATAAGAATTGGTTCAACCATCTTCTCTCTGATGTACCCAGAACCCTTTTTATTGGGAGACCACATCAAGTAGCTTGATCCTCCCTAGCTCGTCAACAGTTTATGGGCTGTAGCAAACCCGTAGGTCAACTTCAGTCCAACAGTTTCTTTCTTAAGGAAGACAACATCCAGTAGCTTTGATCCTTCCCGAGACTCTTTCGTATGGAAGACAACGCCCAGTAGTTTTGATCCTTCCATACACTCATTCCTATAGAAGATAACGTCCAGTAGACTTGATCCTTACATATTCCAACTTAAAGAGATTCCTATGGAAGACTACGTCCAGTAGCTTCGATCCTTCCATTGACTATTTTCTTTCACATATTTTATTCTATTTGCTTATCTAATATTTATTAATCACACCCTTAATATATTAACAATCAGTATATATTCTATAGCATCCTATTACTTATTATCAATCAACATTAATCAAACATATTAATATATATATATATAATATAATTTTCAAATATAATAACAAGGAGCAATCATATGTTCAACTCTAAACTAATGAACTTCAGACCATAATATAGAAAGATGAAATTAAATCTCCACAGATCTTAAACCTTACCTTAATTGGCCGGTGACTGACTGGAAAAACGCCACAAAAATTAGAATTAAACATACTCCCACAAATAACTTCTTGCACAAGCAAGAGACACATATTAGGGTTCTTCAGTCACAAAACATATGATACTTGCAGAGGAAGCAATATTATTTTTGATCAACCCTTACCTAGATTTGAAAGTTCGACGGTCTGATTGCCTTCTTGGATGCGTCCTCTATCCAAACCCAACTAGTACCTAGCTCTTAACGCTCAAATGTTGACAGAAATCAATCCTAAATATGTCAAGTCGAACAGAGAGTTAAGAATATAAACCCATAATTTTTCTTAAGTCTAAAACTGAAACCAGATTTGTCCTCTTACCTTAATCTGCTTGTAAATTCCTTATTTTAACTCCGATTGACAAACAGTTTGCGGCTACGGGTTCCTGAGAGAGAGATATTTCCAACCATTTAAAGACCAGGATCAGAGAATCAGTGATCAAATAGTTATGAACCCTGAAAGTAAGTTAAATGGACATGTTTCTGAAATCAAGTTTGACGTCTTACATTAGATTGGTCGTATCTTCCTTAATACGACTCGGATTGGATTACACTTTTGGCTACGAATTTTGGAGAGCAAGATGTTTCCAAACGTATGAAAAACACAATGAACAGATCAGTAAAGCAAATGTTATATCCCTCGAAACTTGGCTGTTCGGACTGTATTCCTTACCAGTTTGAAGCTTTGATAATTGACTCTACAAATTTGAGGAACACAAAGCGTGACTTGGGAGCTCGAGTTTGCAAATGATAGAAGAGGAAAAAGCTTAGTCGGTGCCGAATAAAGGGGTTTAAAAAGTAGAACACAATAGGTTTTGGTGCTAGGTTGAGATGGCTCAACCTTTCCTTTTTTTCTCAACAGATTTTTTTCCTCAAGTACAACCTCAAATTTTTTTCTTATTGGGTTTATGGGCCACGAAATTGAATTCCCAAAACTCAAATTTTGGGTCTCACAAAGAACTTACTCAACTTATCAATCTTCTCAGTGAGTTCTTTGAACCTTTGATCATCTACATCTAAATCTCTCATCGTTCTATCATAATCACCTCCATAACATGCATTACTTTGAGCCATGTTTTCGATCAATTGCTCTTCTTGGGCTGTCGTGTAGTTGGCAAAGCATCCATGGATAGTAGTATCTAAGGCCCGACGATACTTCTTAAGTACACCCCTATGAAAAATTTCCAATAGAAGAGACCCCATGATGAGGACAACTTCTTGTATACTCCTTGACTCTTCCCCATGCTTCATAAAGGCTCTCATTTCCTCCTTGCTTGAAACTAGTGATGTCGTTTATAAGCTTATTCGTCTTTGCTTGGGATAGAATTTGGTGATGAACTCCTTTTTAACTTTGTCTCAAGTAGAGACCAACCGAAGGGATATTCCTTTCCCATTGTGAGACCATGTTCCCAAGAGAGAAAGGAAACAAGATAATCTTAATTGAGTTCTCTGTGACCCCATTCATCCTCATCGTCCTACAAAAATATCTCAAACTGATCAAAGTGATCCGACGGGTCTTCCATTAGCAGTTTGTTACACTTTTGGTTTTCAGTCATATTGATCAAACTCAATTTCACCTTGAAGTTGTTGGTAGCACTATGATAGGAGTGGAAATTCCAGTTTGAACTTCCCTCAAATTCGACTCATCAAAAGCTTTTGTTGGCATTGCACCCAGCTGATCAAACCCTGGAGCTTGGGGTTGAATCCCAATACCATGTATACCTTCTCGTTGAGGCTTCTCATTACCTACCCTTAATGGGATGTTGTCTTGGTTTTTCATACCAAGGTGTCTCAAGTTATCCTCACGTTCATTTGCTTGTCTCTCTTTGGCTGCCCTCTTGTTAGCTCTTTCAACTGCACCAAACTCGAAAACACACTCAATAATCTCTCTTTGTTGACTCTTTCAATAAATTCACCTTCAAGAGAACAAAAGAAAAAAAAAACTAAAATAATTAGTAACAAATAAACTAATCTTAAACTGAATTTTAATCCTAATGGCTAATTGCTTAAGTTCCTCGGCAACAGAGCCAAATTGATGTTTGCTTTTTAACACACAACTAGGATGCTACTCATGCATGGAAGCACATGGTTATTTGAGTTTAGTGATATTATATAATCGGTCTTTTTTATTGTTCATTATTCCAGTTTGTAGATACGTAAATATTTTTGGTCTTATATTCGGTTTATCATATAATATACAATTCAATATATGGATAATGTTGTAAAGCGTTTAAAATTTGATAGCATATTTTTAATGTCTTCAGTTTGAACTCGGTTGACAAAGTTATTAATTTTGGCAAATAAGTAAAAGATTTGGTTCAGAAAAATAAATAAAATATGCACATAATTTTTTTAAAATATAGACGAACACATGTTGGTAATTCTTGATGTTGAAACATAAAAAAAAACAAAGCATATTCACACATAAATATATCTCTCTTGTACCTATATCCTTTGAACATTTAAAAGCATATGTTAGTAAATTTGCGTAATTATTGGGTCTATTAGATAGTACACATCTCTAAAATAACAAAAATTAAAACCGGCCAATATAGTCGTTTTATTTGGAAAAAGATTTTATTAGACAAAAATTTCTTTATATTGGTTAAAAATAAATATTTGTAGTTAGTCAGAGTTTTCTTTTAATTTATATGGTCGTAGTTTCATATGTGGTAAAATTATTTTTAAAATTATTTTGCATTCTGTTTGTAGTTTTTGTGTGTTTAAAAATATATAAATTCCTTTATAGTATTAATAGTTATTTTTAAAACGGATATTGCAGGATAGTTTACGAATTAGTCTTATATTCGATCTATGCATGGATTTGATATTTCTCTTTCATAGTAGTCATACATATTTTATAGGTTAGAACCATTTTTTGTTGTGAAAATAATTGAATTTTTAATAGAATGATTCCAACTACTTGGTAGAATTTGCTTGTAGCTCCAAGTTTTTTTTGTTAAAATTGTTTTAAGTGTTTTGTTAATTGGTTGTTATAAATAGTTTTCTGTAGATTTTGTTTTAGGATAGGCTTCATATTTGATTTATGATACAACCAAACATTCTTCGTTTGTAATATTTAAAGTATGTGTTGGATGGAACAAATTTTGTTGGAAATAAAACTTGTAATTCTGTTAAGAAAAAAAAATCATGGTTTTAGGTGAAGCTTTGGAGAATTTTTTCACAAATTATAAGAATTCTCCTAAATTCACATAAAATAATATGAAATTTCATAAAATCTAAATCATTCGCAATTTTTTAAAATTCACAGACCCGCTTAATGTTCTAAATAGACTACACAGTTTGGATAAAAGACAACATTAAAGAATTTAATTCGAAAATAGTGATAAGCCATGCAAGATCTAATTGGTTTTGTCTTTAATGAAAAGTGTAGTCACGAAGATGAAGCAGAAAACTGCGAAAGCATAATACGATGGAGTTCAATTGTTAGACAATATTAGTGTGATTTGATAATTGATTAGACGTGGGTAAAGAGGGAGATTTTCTGATAAATTTAGTACATTTGTTTTTTTTTTTCAATGATTAGATTGACAAGATCTGATCCATAGCCTAGTCCACACCCTAAAGTCTCTTCTAATTCTACTAGTGTAGTGGAGAGGAATCGAACCTAGTGCTCTGAGTCATTAGCTGGATCATCCTAACCACCAGACTGAGAGTAACTCGGCAAATTTAGTGCATTTGTTTAAGAATAGAGGTTTTCAAAATTTTAAATTTAATTATTTTGTTTTCTATAAATTTTGTAATTTTACATATAATTACTGTAAAATTTGTAATTTTACAAATTATAATGCAGTCACCAAAAGCATATTTATGAGTTGTGAGAAACATAGAGACTCGAGCTTCAAAGTTGAGAATACTAAATCACAAAATAGAAGAGAAAACTGTCTTTGGTATATATTTTTGGTTAAGCTCTCTTTAAAAAAAAATTCCATATATGTGTAAATTGATATTGATACAAAATTGCGTAGAAAGAAGATCATCTCTATAGTTAGAGTTGAAAATATGAAACTCTATTCAAGAGATCTTGCTCAAATTTGTTATATAAATATACTGCATCTCAGGAAGTTTCTCGGGTTAATCTTGACATTGACTGGGTCCAAAAGTTCTGAGAACCATACAAAAAAATAGCGATGTAAATACTTATATAACATAAATTCCTCTGCTTCGTCGCCATATTCTCCACCAAATCTTCTCTCTCCTCAAATTTTTTGATCACCTGAAGCTTCTTACTATCTCCAGACTTGTTCAAATTTCTGTCAATTGAAATAAATTCACTCAAAAATCATCAAACACAATCGCACCAACAATCAGTTACTTGTTCGTCAGCTCATAAGTATTTCTTCTTCATTCGGAGAAACCCAATACGCTTCTCTCGTCTTCAACTTCAATCTCCCACTACTTTTACTTGGAACCTTATGATAAGATCTCTCTCTCAATCACAAGCCTCGTGAAGCTCTTCTCTTTTTTGCTTGACAAATTCACTTTCCCTTTTGTTATTAAAGCTTGTCTCTTCTTCTTCTCTGATTTTAATTAGCCACCCAAATCCATGGTTTAACTACAGAGATGATCTGCAAATCCTCTGTGTTAATATAAATAAATTTAACTAAGTTTAATCGATTAATAGTAAAATCATCAGAAACAAACAAACCTTAAGAAGAAATCCTAAAAAAAAAAATTAAATAGCAGAGTCATTTTATTTGCAGAGATGTTCAATATGAAGAAACTTGAACATTCTCATTTGTTTTCTACTTAGTTAATGATTCTCTACGACGCAGTCTTGGTCTTATTGTACTCTGCCATTTCTTTCTTGTAAGCTTCCATTAACTCTACAACTTTTCAATTAGAAACTTTTTTTTCTTCTTCACCAAGTTCCTACAACACAATTTTTATTCGTCATCAAAATCAGTTTCACAGTTTATGATGACATTAATCAAATCATTGTCTTATCAGATTCTTATTTCATATTATAAATGTTACTTTCCATTTCAATGAAATATGAGCGGTAAGAGTTGTGTTGTTGATTCCAGGATGCTATTCCAACAAGCTCTTTCTTGTGTCTTTGCGGTAAATTTTAATTATAAGAGGTTTAAAAATACGATTGAGGATTAGAATGTCATTTTGGGATCTCATTGTTTTGTGGATTCAGGAGTTGTAATTATTAGTCATTACCAGAAGAGAAAGTATGAAGAAGCAGGCTTTTTGGGTTTATTTGGATCAACAGTCTCATTCTTCTTCTTGTTCTTCGTTGTCTCTTTCTTCTTCTGAAAGAAACATGTGTTATGTTAGTGACTTGACTTAGCCCAAAATGTTCTTTCTAAACCGAAGACATAAGAAGTGTTTAGTTCAACCTTTATGATGTTGTCAGTTTTCTCCTTCTTCTTAAGAAGCTGAAGAGCTTCTTGTTTATGAAGTTTTATGAGTTCCTCTTCTTCTTTCTTTTGGATCATGACTTCTTCCTCCTTTGTCCTTTTGTATTCTTCCATTTCTTGCAGGTACACCTTCTTGTTCTTCTTTGCCCTCTGTTCCAAAATTTCCAGGATATGCACACATATGTTAAAAACAAATTTCACTTATTGTCACACAGATAATGGCTACATTGTGACCAGACCTCATTGTAGGGAGCCTTCCCTGCTTCCTACAAGTTCTTCAATTCTTCTCCGGCAATCTTAGCGACCTACACTCATCGTTTATCAACATCAATTTAGCTTCAACAGTTTCAAATGACATTAAGAAAAGGCTTCGAATTTACTACTTACCTCTACAACGCTTGTGTTTTCCTCTTTTAAAGCAACTCTCCTCTCGTTTGCATAGATTAGGTAGGTAGATATGGGCTGTTTTGGCTTTTTTTTTCTTGTCTTCCTGTTCAGCTTCCTGAACGAAGTGAAGATACTGATCAAGCAGTTCCATTGCAGATTTCTGCTTATCCTCATCCTCAATAAGTTTCATGGCATCTCTCTCCCGCTTCTCCTTAGTAATAACTTGGAGATAGGCTTTTTTATCAATTAAACAGATTTTTGCGTAGAGGAAAACACAAAAGGCAGCCAGAAAGAAGAGAAAATAAATGTTGTTAATCATGGAGAAAAAAGAGAGTACAAAATGTGTTGTTTCTATTTTTTCTCTAAATTGATTTTGTTATCTGTTATAAACTAGTACTAAGACCCGTACTTTGCACGAGTTAAATTATTATTTTTATATAAAAGTTTTACTATTTATTATCGAAAAGTAAATTTGGAGAGTTCTAGTTAAGAGCTAAAATACATATTGTACAATCAAAGGAGTTCTCAGATTTTAGTTGTAAATTTATACTTTAAATATATGTATAAAAAGTCAAAATATGATCAAATTGCTCTCGACATTGTAATTACGATTATCTTGGACAACGTAATAAAAATAGGATTGGTTAATTTACAATCAATATTTGATCTTACACTATTTAATAAATGTTAAATTAATATTAAGAAAACAGTTTTGTAATGTTTGTGACTTTGTTTGAGAGTAATATAGATAAAACAAAAAATGGTTAAATTAAGTTGTGATTTCCACAATTGTGATTTCTACTATAAGCACATTATAATTACTGAATACCGTTAGATTAGGTTCAACCTTCTAAACCGACAATTGTGATTTAAATATTTTTAAACTGAATTGAATAATTTGGTATAAAAGATTAGTTAAACCAATCCGGTTTGGTACAAAAAATATTTTGTTTTGGGACAAATAACTTTGCCAAAGTCGTAGGTGCTTCACATTCCCATATGCTCTTCACGCCTTTTACCGGAGATCTTTCACAGATTCATCTATCACACAATTCTACACCACAAGAGTTGTTTTCCCGCCATCGAATGGACATTTTAGGCGAGCTATCTCTGGAGGTTTTGTCTTTATGTTGCCAACACCTTTTGCTTCTTTTAGGATAAGTTCTTGTGCAAGGCAAGCCATTTTTTGTTGTAGTTTAACATAAGCGAGTCAAAGCTTCTTCATTGTTTATGCTGTTAGTATGCACTTTAATACTCAAAACTCACTGCCTTTGTTCCAAGCATAGTCAAATGAACTAAGAAGCTTTCCTTCTATTGCTTCAGCCACTCTATCCCATCTGATAACACCAAAGTGAAACAGAGAAACAATCAAATGACTTAGATTAAAGTTATAAGCCTAGCAGAAAAGTCAAAAGCAAATATTAGAAATCGTAAGTACCTGTGCCCATCAATACAAAATAGAGATTCCTTTCTTGTGAATTGTGTAATAGAATAGGTGTTCGAGAATATGTCTTCAAGTCTTTTAGCAATCATAAGTATCGGTACCCACCAATGGCACCTACTAAAACACACAACCATCTTCATAACTATAACGGTTTTTGTAGTGCAACATTCAAACAGTTTCATAGTTTACTTTTATCTTTGCAGTTTTGATCTCAATATTGTCAACAATAATTTTATCAGAGATTTTGCTTCAACATAAAAATAAATATTTCTCAAATGCAACGTTGTGAGTATGTCTGAAATCTATAACCTCTAAGATTTTTATATCTACCTGAAACAAACACAACACCAAACTGGTTATGATCTTGTAAATTTCAAATAGATATCAAAATTAATGCCAATGTAATATATATTACCCCTGCTTCTTCCTTGACTTTTCTTCCATCACCAAAAAAGATTCTTCTGATTCATTATAAATCATGTTTGAATAAAATCAATTGTTGTGAAAGAATTTTTTGGTATGAATAAAAAGAAGAATGGAACAATTTTTAGCAAAAAAATTGGTAATAAAAGTGATTTTAACGTTGAATAAGAAAAGAGAAGAAGGGAAGTGAGGAATATGTAGAAAGTGGGAAAGAGAAAACACTATATGAATGTTGTGGAGATTGAGGAAGAAAAGAGAAGAAGGGAAGTGAGGAATATGTAGAAAGTGGGAAAGAGAAAACACTATATGAATGTTGTGGAGATTGAGGAAGAGAGAAATAATAGGGTACAATAATTATGTTTATTTTTTTAATTGTTTTTTAATCAGAAAATAATTAAAAACAAAAAAATGCAGAGCCTGTTTTTAAGACTTATGATACGTGTCAGATTGTGAAGGTGTCAGTTTTTTGTGAACTCACTTGTGTATTATACTAATAAAGATATATAGGTAATAATTACCTATGTTATAGTAATAATAATTACATATGTTCAAATATCTAAAATATTTTAATGTATTTTATTACTTCTACAAACAAAATAAGTAGTATATATATAATGTGGTCTTTATTTTTACACACACATTTACTTGTACAAGATGAGCAAAGATAATAATACATTATTCCCTCATCTTTCACTTACAATTACTCTCCTCTCATATCAATATAAAATAAATTTTACATTGTATTTTAGAACATGTTATCAACACGAGCTGTTCCCATATGAAGGAAGGTAAAATTTAACTTTTTTCAAATTTGCTTTTATACTTTGTTATAATGGGTGACTAGATATATATATATATATATATATATATATATATATATATATAGATGCTGCATATTTTAATTTAATTTATATGCTGTTATAACGGCTGAAATGCCGTATAGGTGATTTGTTCCTCATAAAATTTATTTATGTCTAGAAGATATTTACAAGATATTCCAGAAGAATGATAAAAATTTAAAATGTCCCGAAGATATTTAGGAAAACGTTATTGAAAAACGGTAAAATAAAATAAATACATAAATTTGTTCAAGAAGAATAAACTAAAATAAATTTGCCCTGATAACAAATAAAAAAGAACAAATTTGTTCCTGAAGAACAAATAATGAAAATTTTGTCCAGAAGACAGATAATATATTTTAAATTATTGTTATTTTAGTATTGCAATTAATATCATAATCATATATTATTGGTAAATATTAATTTTGATAAATTTATTATTGATTATATTTTCTAACAGTTAAAATATATATATATATATTCTCTAACGGCTCTAATAACTATTACCAACGGCTACATACAATTTTTCATCTATAAATACATTCATCTTTCTCTCAACTCTTCACTCAAAAAAATTTCTTCTTCATCTCAAATTTTCTCCCCAGAAATCGATTAATTTTCTTTGCAAAATGTGTTGGATATTTTATCTTTTGTTTTAGTATTATCTTTTCCTCTATTTACGGGCTTTTCATCGACTATTTCACTTAAGCAGAATTTTGGATGAACTTTTGGCTAATTATTTGTACTTTGTACCCTTTTGTACTCGCATGCGTATTTCATTTTATGTGTTTAATTATTAACATGTTATTGTGTTACATTTCATTGTTGTTAAATTTATTATGCAGTACTCATATCAAACTTCGCCAAACTTGAGATCGCTGTCCTAGATATATCCGAACATAATTATTTAAGATAGACAGTTGCAGTAAAATTATGTTTGAAAGGAAAAGGATTAACTTGAAAGCTAGTGTTGCCATTTCTGTCCATTTGAACTTCGATATTATCGATAAGTCCAAAAAGACTCCTGAAGACTCCAAGGCCAACACCCTGATATTTCTATTACACAATATCCACGATGGTTTAAAGGATGAATATATAACAAAAGAAGATCCCGTAGATGTCTGGCAGTCACTCAAAGACAGGTTTGATCACTAGAAATACGTGATCTTACCAAAGCAAAACATGAGTGGCTGAACCTCCGGTTCCAGGATTATTAAAGCGTAAAGCGAATATAACTATGCACTGTTTGGAATCACCTCTATGATAATGTTATGTGGAGAAAAGATCACTGATTACGACATGATCGAGAAAACTCTTCAGATATTTCATCCTGAAAATGTAGTCGTGATCGGGCTAATGGATACACAAAGTATTCAAAATTAATACAAGTTCTTCTTGTAGCAGAACAAAATAACAAACTTGTAACGCTAAACCATCACTACCGCCGTACTAGATCAGCATCATTCCCAGAAGTGAATGTTACATTATCAAATTATAATAATTATGGGCGTGTACGCGATTGAGGTAATAACTGTGGCCGTGGACGAGGAGGATATGGACGTGGACAAGGAAGAAAGTCTCGTCCTAATGATTTCAACAATGAAAAAAATAATCAAAACTCGAAAGGAAAGGAAGTTGATAATAAGCAATACGAAAATTGTTGCTATAGATGCGACATGAAAGGATACTGGTCGCGTAGCTGTCGTACGGCAAAACATTTTGTCCATCTTTATCAAGAGCTGCAAAAGAAAAAGGAAAAACAAAAGAAAACCAAGTTCCTATATGGTGAAGCCGGGCCATTCTTTAATAATGAAGCCGAACCTTTTTTTGACAATGAAGTAGGACATTCTCTTGAAAATGAAGCTGGACTTTCACTTGGTGGTATATATACTGATAACTATCTCGATATAGCTTATTTTGCTGTTGATTCTGTAGATATCAGCGAATATCAAAATAATTAAAATTTTCCTCAAGAATAAAGTATAACACGATGTATAATTAATTACACTTGTATAATAACAATAATAATAATAGTAATAATAATAATAATAATAATAATAATAATAATAATAATAATAAGTGTAAATACACTAGACTAGACCACAACTTGGCATTATTGATTAAAATGAGATATACTAGATTGGATCAAGATTTTGTGTATGAAAATAAATTGATTTCTTTAGAGTTCAACTTAATTACTGGTCTGTGCCTGTGACCTAAAAAACGCAACTGTTTAGTTTCCTAATTCATCTATTTACTTTTCCTGGTTGTACACTTTTCATTTGTGTAAACAACAAAACTGTTCATATTATTCATCGCTCTCAATTTTTTCTTGTCAATTTTCTTTTTCTTGTCAATTTTTTTATTAGTTTGCGTACTTATGTAGGGCGTTTACGGTGACGTACGACATATACTTATGCAGAAAGGGTAAGCGTAAATAGTTTGGGTCAATAGTTATGTAGTAAGTCAAAGTCGTTGACCTTAAAGAAATACACATACACATATTAACGTAGAGAGGTCAGGGTGACCAACGACACATATTCACTAAGAAGGATATGCGTAAGTAGTTAGTTACAATGGTTACATAGTACGTGTCGCTGAAAAATATTTATGTAGATATTAATTTGCATATCTATGTACAACGCTTACATGACGTATATACATATAGTAGGGTAGGTGTGTGCTTAGTTTATCCGTTGTCGTACAAACTTCAAATCATTAAAACCATCACATCTATATCCCCATACGCTTCTCCTCCGTCTATAATTTCTGACTTGTATGTTCTTTGCGGAATTCCTTGCTTGAGCACAGACCAGATCCTTCTTGTACATGGGAAATGAGAATTCAACAGCACAAGCTAGTTATTCTGGGTTGATAATAATAGAGGATTCCGTACTGTAAGTGCCAATCATACTACTAGGTTTGACGATTTTAGGCGAATGGTGTACGAAGAGTTCGATCTGGAAAAAAATCTAGTGGATGTGGAACTAAGTCACATGCCCCCAAAGAATGTCATGTCAAGATTACTGTTTGATACGCCACCAGTATATGTTTCAAATGGTCGGCAATTCATATCGTTCTTATCTCAGTCAAAATAAAATTCTCTTCGTCTTTGCGTAGAAGTAAAGGGTGTAGATTTGTACGCCAGATCCGCAAATACTCTGATCTCTTCTGCAGACCAGAAAGAGGATCCGGTCGGCTTTGGTACTAAAAAGAGAACTCGAGATTCGATTACTGTATAGACTCTGATGGCACGGATTTAGGCAACGAGAATTATGCGAGATTGGGATGTGGCTCGCTCGGTAGCGATGATGATACAGAAGATGGGGAAGTTAGCTCAAAACTCCCGTTGAATAAGCGAGGCTATCTAATTTATGATAATGGTACAGGGATTTGTAACAACGATGGTTTGGATAAAATGTTAATTGCAGGCCTCAATAAAGCAGTTGGGCAATGTTATCCATCAAAATCTGCTTTGCAAACTAGGCTTAAAATTCACAGTATTTTGCAAAAATTTGACTTCAGTATTATAAGTTCATTCTCAGAGCGGTTTTATGTGAACTTTTGGGTGAAGGAGTGTACGTGGATTGTTCGAGCGACCCCATTAGGAGATTATCCAATGTTTCATATCCACAGGTATGATGGTGTCCATACATGTTTGGTAACAAAATGCTCCTCGCGATCCAGGCACGCAACTTCCGTAGTTTTAGCGATGCTATACAAGGATTTTGTTGGTGGAGTTCGACTGATGGTTCTGCCAAAGCATGTTGCCGAAGCTATAACAAAACGTACAAAATCAAGGTCAGTTCTTACGAATTACAGGCAGGAGTCCTAGGTTACATACTAACTTTCTGTAAGTATAAAATCCATCACATTGGCTACATAATAGTTAAGCAGTAGGATTCACATTGGCTACATAATATTTAAGCAGTAGGATTTGAGTCATGTTTGGTAAGTCTCTCTACATGTGTGAAACATAATAACCAGGGGTCGTACATACTTACATGTCAATATTGACGTACAATACATTTTATCTCCGCATCATATTATTGTCCATAAAGAGTATATGTTTAATTATACTATACATGGATTACTCGAAGGTACACCGGACGCTAGGTTTGGTTTCTGATTCAGATGAGGAAGGGTTCAAGAATTTGCTGGCATACGTACACATGATTAGGGTGGCTAATCTCGGGACTTATGCACACATTGCAGTTGATGAGTGGGATTATTTCAAGTACATATTTATAGCTTTTAATGCAAGTATCCGCGGATATCTCTACATGTGCAAAGTCATTATTGTGGACGGGACATTTTTGCATAGAAAATACAGGAGTATCCTTCTAACAGCCACTTGCCAAGGCGGGAATTTCCAAATATTTACGATTGCATTTGCCATTGTCGATACGGAAAATGATGAATCATGGGAGTAGTTCTTCAGGAAATTGAACTGCATCATATCTGACGATGATGATTTAGCAATCATTTCTGATCGTGACTTGTCAAACGGTAAAGCCATTAAAGCGGTGTATCCAAGAGAAAATTGGGGAATTTTCACAATAATATACTAGTCCATTTTAAGGGGAAAGAAGCTTTCTGCCTTGTCAAAAAGGGTGCAAATGCCTTCAGGCTTATTGATTTTTAGAGTGCATTCGAAGAAATTGGGAAGTTAAATCCAGCACTGCGAACCTACTTGAAAATCGAAGATGTTAAAATGTAGGCTCGTGCGCACTTTCTTGGTAATAGGTACAACCTTACTACTAGCAACATACCTGAGTCCCTAAATAGAGTTCTCTCACAATCCAGGGGGTTGCCTATTGTACAATAGCTTGAGGTTATCAGATGCATGATGACACGATGGTTTTGTGAACGGAGACAGCTGGGAAAATGCAAACTTCTTTGACTCGCAATGTTGAGAAATTACTCGGGGTAAGCAAGCAAGGCTTTGAATGTTATTATATTTTGCTTTCTTATGGGTTGTCAGTAACATGAATCATGTGGTTTGTATAGCCGCACGTTCAGGAATCAAAGTTAATGTCTGTTGAAGACATAGATGCATACCATGTACAAGTTAAATTCAGGTCGTCTACATATGTTGTGAATCTCAGAGACAACAAATGTTCCTGCCGCCAATTTGATTTGGAGAAGTTTTCGTGTGCCCATGCCATTGTAGCAACCGAGGCTTGCAAAATCCCATCGCTATCAATGTGTTCTTGGTATTATCATAGAATATATATGTATAAGGCATACTCAACAATTATCATGCCAAGAGATTTCACTAAGCCAATACCAGAAACAAGGTGTGTCTGCCACCAATGATACAGAAACAGCTGGGCAGACCCAAGAAATCATGAATTAAATCAGCATTGGAAGTTGCACAGAAAGAAAGACGTCCTAGGAAGGTCAACAAATGTGGAATATGTGGCAATACTGAACATAACAGGAAGACATGCAGGGGTTCTACTACGTGTAAGAAATTGCACTCACAATAAGGACATTGTTACATTGAAGTCTTCATCAGTAAATTATTTTATTTTTTCATATACATTGTAGTTTTCCCGGACAACTGGTTTTCGTTT
The DNA here is from genome assembly GCA_900406435.1 of Lepidium aucheri. Taxonomy (NCBI): domain Eukaryota; kingdom Viridiplantae; phylum Streptophyta; class Magnoliopsida; order Brassicales; family Brassicaceae; genus Lepidium; species Lepidium aucheri. The sequence goes on along the minus strand of OVBA01000508.1, from coordinate 25,448 downwards.
GTGGACCATTACATTTGTTACATACCATACGTATGCCAAATTTACTAGTTACATAAGTATATATGTTTCACGCAGTCTTTACCGATTTATGAACCGTATTATGACACACAGTTATAAGTACATATGGTATGCATCACAAAGTCATTACAGAGTGAATCTTCATTATGTAGTGAAGACCACATTACATACACACTAATAAATGGTGACTATAGTCATTACAAAGTGATTCCAAAAGCAAATCTTACATACAAGAATTATATAACCTCTATGCCTTCCGAGACAGGTTGGGTAAGGGATCCAACCTTCAAAATATGCGAGGAATGAATGCCGACGCGGATCTCCTATTTTAATGATGTGGCCTAAAACTCAATTTCCAATGTTGAATGCTTCTGCAAGTGTTGGTACGTCTTCAAGGAAGGAATCGAACACATGGACACTATTAGCATGTTCTCCACATAGGCATAAGAATGTTGCAGCTGCAAAACGGGCTTTGAGAATACCTGTGCAAGCCGCGCTCAATACTTTTTCCATCGCTTTTTGGGATGGACCTGCTGAGGCCATTATTCGATGGCCCTATGCATATATGGCTGATTTATTTCTCGCATGTATGCACCAACACATAAATCCCCAGTACAGTAAATCTCTATCGATTTCACTTACATTCAAAATAAACTCTCGCACATCCACTTCAGCTAACACATCATCGGAGAGGGCAATGTCGCAGAGAGTATGCCCTGAAGCAATAAAGGGTCCTAAGTCTCAAAAACCTCCATGACCGACACAACGGATGATATCCGATATTAAATCTACCGATAAGAATGGATTCGACATGATCAGAGTCAGAAAATATCTAACCCAGTATTGGGGGTCTGATATAAATGGATGGGGATGTGTGGTTCTAGTAATTTTGGGTTGTGGGTACATAATGTATAATGGACCATAGTTCTATATATATATATATGTATAAAAACGAGGGGTGTTGGAAATTAGGGTTTCCATATTTCTATGTATAGATTAGTAAACATTATGTAGTGTAACTAAGTATGTATTGCTTACGGATTTTAGTGTAATGCGATTCCTATGTATGTAAGCATGTATGGCTTAGCCGGTTTCTATGTATATTGATTATACAAATATGTAAGCATGTATGAGTTAGCCGGTTTGTATGTATATTGGTTATACAAATATGTAAGCATGTATGCAGCACGCTAGTATCTATGTATATACATAGTTGAGTATACAAATATGTTGCGTACAAAGGGGTGGATTATCCTGAGTAATTTCGGTTAGCACGTTTTCTATGTATATCTTATCACTACGGGTATTTTGTAAACTAAGATTCTGGTCAAAACTGAATAATTAGCTTTACGGAAGTAATCAGGTGTCCACCCGACTTGTTTATGTATGAGTGCTAGTTGTGTACTTATTATATGAATACACATTTGAAGGCTTGAAAACAATTTCAATGGTTAGAAAAGGTTGTCAATTGTAGTAGATCTTGACTTATACAATTCGTCTGTTATGATCTGTAATTCGAATACATACTGATTTTCAATACCAAATGCTCTTACGAAACATTCATGGATATAACTTGTAAAGGAAAGACAACATCTTATTAATTATATGGCCAAAATACAACGATTATTGAAAACCAACAGATGCTATCATCATCATGATGGCGTACTCGTTCATGACATTATAATAAGCCAACGTGTGACCTTCCACGAGTTATTTACCTAGAAAGATCAGCTACTACGTGTCCACTGGTGGACTTCCCCTTTCCTGGATCTTGGCTTTAATGTCTTCAATCTTCTCAGTCTTCTTCACCGTGATAATTTCTCTTCCCGTAGACATTACAGAGACCCGAATGAGTTCCTCGCAAACTGGATCTGCACCAAAACGTAGATCAGCTTCATGAGTTTGTCCGTCAAACCTTAGGTTAATTGTGTCAGAGCTATTGTCAACCCGTATGTTGATTTTCTTTCCTTCCACAGATTTGAAACTAATCTCCATACTTGACCCTCGATTTGTTGCATCCAACCCTTGCAGAGTCTCTCCTTTTATACCCAACCCGCTATATGTAGGGTCAAAATTAGGGTTTACTCAAATCTTTCTAGACATGATTGTTAATTATGTAGTTTATATAAGGATGTACGTATTAAAACAGCGTATAAATATGTAGGCACTTAGGTTTCATTTTTGTAACTCAACACATACATATAAATATGAATATGATACCATTATTGTCTCTCCTTTATTTATTTAAACGACAACATTGCATTCTACAGTACATGAAGGGTATTAACTATCAAAATATTGGTGTCTCTATAGGGGTGAAAGAAAGGCACGTAAAGAGAACCGGTGTTAGTCAGACCAACCTCATAAATGAACTCGTCAATGTTGACATCAACCAGAACTTCATTACAGAATGCAATCAAATGCAGATATGGACCCGAGGCAATAAAATGACATAGATTTCAAAACCCACTACGGCCAACACGGCACATGATGTCGATAACAGGATCTCATGGAGTGTGAGGGGTAGGCATAATGAGAGAAGAAATTATGTTTGGGTTTAGCCTCTCAATTTCTAACCATGTGGGGTTTCACTTAGAAAGACAGGCTTCATATATATGGGTTAGACTCGCTAATTGTACCCAATTGTACCTTTGATACATATGTACTTGTCTACCGTATAAGGCAAGGAAGCTACATAGACATACTTTTTTATGAAAGTAACGGCATAATTAATTACTTTATATAGTACATACTTGTTTAAGGTTATATGGTTATGAAAGTCATTCTATACTACCTCTCAGTACATAGATGTCCTCCCGCGCTAATTTTCCCATACCATCTACTGTCATCTCCTTTCCCGCATTAATGATGTCAGCATATTGACTATGAGGTTTGATTTGACTTTTTATACATCTGGTCACATATAAACAATAACCGAACTACATATTTATCTCATTTATGTATACCAAAATGCGGCACAAGTTAACCATTTTGTTTATCATACTACAAACTAAAAAGAAGTACACCAGAAATATATGTTACATAAGTTCATCGCTTCTCATGCTACATAACTAAATATCTCTGGTACATAATAATAATATCGGTAATATAAATTAATGGTTACTCATGCTACAAGTTCACAGTCATTACTAAATAAACATAACAGTAATAGACATAGACATCAACATATGTTGATGAGTATAGAGAGAAAGTATATAACAAAACAGCGTCTGCATACAGGAACCCCATCATCCATGTGCGTCGCAACACACGTGATATTAGCAGCCATCCAGAATCCTCTAAAATGAGTTTTTGAATCTGCGAGTATCTAGATCAGCATTTTCCTCTATGTGCCCACACACCTGGTCTCCAATACGAAAGGCATCTACGATATTTGGATAACCATCGAGAAATGATTGTAGTAGCACATAACCGTTGTTGGGATCACCTCCTAAGTTTCTGAGCGCTCCATTTGTGAACTGGGCTTCTACGTAGCCTGAATTTGTAGCATAACCAAGAAAACTAAACCCATTCGGCGATGGGCCCATTGAAATCAACTACACTAATCCCTAGATGTACTTGGGAGTGTGGTTCCCAGCAAAGATGCAACGCATGAAAAATGACACGTACGGTGATTCTATATCGACTACAACAAAAAATGCTATGAATTCTTCAAAGTTAACTTCCACCAGAACATCGGATGATAACACAATCCGAATAAGTGTTTAACTAGATGGTATGCAAGGACCTAGATTTAGGAATCCAGACCGACCTACTCGTCTAATGATATCTGTAAGAATCTCACCAGGAATGTACTGGACAGACATTCTTGAGATACGAAGGAGAAGTAAATTGATATTAGCCAACAGTGATTTTTAAATACAGTGGCGACTAAAATTTTAGGGTTTTCCGCGTAAACTATGTACATATTTTGTTAATAGATACGCAGACATAATAAGAATGTACCAAATGATATAGAGTGCTGATAAATATGTGATATTGTAATAAACACGTGTCAACATGTGCCACATATCTGTCGTTATACTACATACATTATTATACAACATTATTACATACCGTCCGATACTACATATATAGTATAGCAAAATGTGTATTTTACACAATAATGTCCATAATATGCACATATCAAACTTACTATATGGCATAATAAGGTTGTTATATGTCACTGATAACGTTACATACATAAGTACGATGCCATAATAAGGTCGCCTACATAAAAACCAAAAGGAAATATAGAAGTATACATACATACATATATGTACATATCAATATGTAAATTACATAAGTTACACATATGCCATATGTAGGTACATACATTACAGTATGTACCTACATAATAGATGCGTTAGCAAAGCGGGAGGATCATTAACGCAAAGTGCACAGAAATGCAGTGGGGACAAACATAGATATATGTGTCGTGCACCATAAAACAAGAAGGAAAGTAACCAAGGAACCCACTGAATGAATACGAGTAGAGTCTCGACATTCAAATTTTGCCGATTTGAGCACCGACATGGTTTTCAATCTAGAGTGCTGAATCCATGCTTCCAACACTACCCAGCAAGGAGTTGTAGACATAATGTCCAGCATCCAGTTACCCACAAAGACACAGTATCCGCCACGGCCAACACACGCACAATATCTCTAACAATATTGTCTGGGATGTTTGGCAGATGCATAATATTATGGGAATCGAATCAAGGATATGTGGTATAATTCGTGATTTCTCAAGGTGTGAAAGCACTTATCCGATTTAGCACACATTTTTAAAAGTTATTATAATGCAGTATTGTTATATACGTGTATTCATATTTGTCTCTACATTGTTTTGATATACACATGCTACATTGTTCAGTTTGCTCAGTAACAAAATGTAAAGCATTAAAGTTGAAGAAATTGCACCATTGTTAATCACCCGTATTACATACTAATAGTTTGAATATCCCTACATTTTTATAACTCGATGAGTTACAACAATACATAACTACTGAAAAATGTTACATTTTTATTATCAAGACTGTACATAATAATTTTTTGATTTTCACTGTCCGTATTTATTACCGAATATACATTGAATATGTGCAAGGTTATCAATGCATCAAAATATCGGCTACATTTTTGTAACACGGTCAGCAAAAATGAATACATAATTACTTAAAATGATACATCTTTTAATTGAGATTGTACATAATAATTGTTTGCTTTTCACCGTCCATATTTATTGCATGGTAAACCGTAAATTTCAAAAGCAGTTATCATTTAAAGTTGCGTGCAGTATTATGTTCGTAGATACCGGTTCACAATGTGGCGTCAAAAAAGAAGTTATTTAATAAACCATCGATTTAGTATCAGCCAAGCCTATATATATATATATATACATATCATTTTTACCAACATTCCCACTCACTACAATTCAATAACTTCTACCCAAAATACCAAAAATACCAAAAATGAATTCGAAAGGAAAAGAACATGTAGCATACTATTCTTATGAATTTTATGATGCTTATGACTCTGATGGGAGTAGTGATGATAGTCTGGATATTGCAAAGGATCTGGTCCATAAGTACTTGCAGGATATCAACAAATTAACGTATTGAGGGGCAAAGAAGAGGCAATGGAAATATCCAGCCTGTCATGGTAAACGTGGTTCCGGATCCTGTTATAATCTGGATTTCCTTCTTGTTCACGCAAAGGCGAAGAAAACTATTTGCTGAAGCCTTCTTTCACAACTCGCAGAACAATTAACCAGCAAAATGAAAGCCATCACAAACAAGGAGGCGAAAGGAGAGTTTTTTAAGCAATGGAAAGGTCTGCATAAGGGTGTAATGAAATAACTTGTCTGGCCTTCCCTTGATTATGAGGACCAACCTGCTCACCCTATCGTATGGCCTCCCATTATAATCAACCAGAATACATCACTGGGAAATGATCTCATGACACAACAGGTAAATTTTTTCAGATAGTTTATGTAATACAATTAACTATTTTATTAGTGCTCACACATATTCTATAATATTTGCAGTGGGTAGGTATGGGGAACCCATAATTGCTCAACTACTTTAGAGAGTGGAATCCTGCTAGACCACGCTATGCTTACAGCCCAAAGGGTCATCGTGGGATAAGTGCTTTGGTGTTTCACAAAACTCCACGTGGCTATTTCTAGGCCGAATGACTCCACATTGATTTCGTTAACCTACAGCGTGACAGAGCAGCTTGGGAGCGTCAGGACACGCAACACTTTAGAGGTCTTCGCCAACTATTTGGGTTTTGTGTCACCGAGGAAGATATACATTTATTCAATCAAGACATGCATGGTAATTTTTAACCCTACTTCTCGGCTTGTCATTAAATCTTACATGATATCAATTCTTCTACCTTTAATACTCTGACATCCAAACCTATTAGCTGAGTAGGCAACACGGGGCTCAAATACGAAATGAAATCTTACACAGAGATAGTTGCCAACGTGTTGAGACGTGAGATTGATAACAAGTGGGCAAGACAAAGTTAATTGCCTTGTCCTTATATGTATTTTCTTCTTTTTTTCAAAACTTTGTTTGGTTTTTATATATGTAAAACTACATTAATTAATTACTTATTTATTGACTACATATATATAATTATAATTATCATTCTGTGGATACATGGCTTCATATTTTAATTTGTTCCACTCCTCATAACGAAGACTTATGAATACATCTCGAAGTATTGATGTCTGTATGTTAAAATTCTATATACGTCTCGATTAAGATTTTGCATAAGAGAAACCAAACTTCGCATGCAACCAACCAAGTAGAATAACTAAAACCTTTCAAAACTTCCAAAAATTATGGACTTTGGTGTGTAAAAAGATGTTGGACCGTTATGTTTGAAACCCAATCATTTCATTTCAGTCGTTATTACAACAATAGTGTTGTTACGTCCACATTAATAAATTTGTAATTACTACTAACGTAGCATAGTTGTCTGCATTTATCCACAGCTTCGTCTATATTTTTCATATAATCACGCTACATTTTTTGTTTGCTCATTAACAACATTAAAGAAAGACCAAACAATCCACATATGGAAAGTTTTACTACGCATATTTACAACAACGGTGTTGTATTTTTTATTGCATCGTATTTATTAAAGTGAGTTAGCATATCTGCATCATTCATATAAACTACATTTTTATGTGTGAGTCAGTAACGACAATACATAAAAATAGAGTTCTACTTGTCTTATTTTTATATTGTATATACTAATAGTTTTGATGTAGCCTTGTCACCTGCATTTATTCACATACACTACATTTTTTTCGTTTCATAAGTAACGATAATAAATGAAGATCAAAATTCTGCACCTTTATTCTTCCTATACTACATACTTTTGCGTGGTCAAAAAAGTTATCTCTACAACTCTACCTTCAGTCTTATTAGCCTACCCTATAAATAGATAAATCCTACCAATGATCCTACTCATCACATTGCAATTACTAACTTCTACCAAAATACCAAAAATGAGTTCCCAAGGAAAAGAACATGTTGCTTACTATTCTGATGAAGTTGTTGGTGATTATGACTCCGATGGGAGCAGTGACGATAGTCAGGATAGTACAAACGATTTCTTACATAGGTCTTCCAATAAATCAACCAATTGACGATTCCAGAGGCTAACAAGAGGCTGTGGAAATGCCCAGCTTATCATGCAAAACATGGTACCAAAGACCGGTTTAATCTGGATTCCCTTCTTTCTCACAAAAAGGCCATGAAAACTATATGGCAAAGTCTGTTATCACAACTCGTGGATACCTTGTGAGATGAAAGCCCTCGCCACGGACAACGCAGAAAGAAATTGTTTTAAGCAGTGGAAAGGTCTAGATAAGGGTGGACTCAAGGAACTTCTCTGGCCTCCACTAGGTTACATGGAGCAACCTGACCACTGTATCGTATGGCCTCCCATTCTTATCATCCAAAATACAGGGCTGGGAAAGGATCCCAAAACACAACAGGTAAAGTTTTGTTCCACTCAGATAATTTATTTATTAAAACTAACTATTGTATCAGTGCTCACACATATTCTGTTATATTTTTAGTGGGTCGGTACGGGGAATCTATAATTGCTAAACTACTTCCGAGAGTGGGAGCCTGCTAGACCATGCCATGCTTACAACCCAAAAGGTCACTATGGGATGAGTGCTTTGGTGTTTCATGAAACCCCACGTGGCTACTTTCAGGCTGAACGATTCCACATAGAGTTCGTTGAGTAAGGGTGTGATAGAACGACTTGGGACTGTTAGGAGAGGCGTTATTGTGGAGGTCTCCGTCAACTTTTTGGCTTCTGTGCGAAAGAGGAAGATATTCATTTCTTCAATCAACACTCTCGTGGTAAATTTTTAGCCAGAACAATGCTCGACCTCACGATTGACCTGACGTGTTTGAGATCGATAACACAACCCGCGATCGATCGATCAACGACCATCCAAAGCAAATACTTAATTTTCTGTTTTGCACCTAAATCTCAAGACATATAAATATTTCTACTTTATGTTTCTTTTACATACGGTTTATAATTTATAGAAAACTAGAGAGCTATTATGTAAGCTAGAGAGAGAGAATTCAACATTGAGAAGAACCTTTAAACTCCCTTTTTATATTTTTATGCAATTTCAGTTTATTTTCATTATGTCTTTTGTTTCAATACAAATCATGTCTGAGTAGTTCACCAATCAGGTTTAGGGTTTCTAGGAATTTAGGAATCAATGATTAGGAACATATAGAATCAAATCCAATAAGAGTATTTTCCATCTAATTCTTGTGCTTAATGCTTAGAGTAGTCTGATCAACTAATCTATGAATCTAGGTTGTTAGCATTCCAAAAGCTTGCTAGGAATCTAAACTAGATTAGATGAGCAATCAATCCTAGAAAGTGATAGCTGATGTTTAGGTTGATTGTGGATAGTTGAACCTACTTGTTTGATGCCTACTTGATACTATGAATTTTAACCCTATATCCTACTGCAAGTGCACAGCAAACAAAATAGTATTTAGGGATCGAATCCACGAAGACCAATCTATCACACTAACGATTGTATTATCTAACTAGAGCTAAGAAGATAAAAAACTTGGTGGGAATCTATTATAACTAAGTAAACTGGATGTAAAACAATGACTAAAGACATCAAGCTTATGGAATTCATAAGGAAATCGGGGAGTTAGAATGAGGAATCTATTCAGGTTAGGTTCAGTTCTGTTCTCGACTCAAAAATAACAGTTGACTAACCCTCTCTCGCAGCGATAGCCACTATGCTTTGATCCTAGAGGTCCTAACTCTCGTTGTTTCTAGAAATCTAACCACGCAATATTAACAGTTCCGATATGTCCACAACCTAACCTAGCATCAACTCTCGTTGGTAGTGAAGGTATTGCTTACCTAGAAAGGTTCTAGTTCTTATTAAGCTTCTAGAATAATACGTAACCTAAGATCATAGATTAGATAGCTACTCTAACCTAAGCATTAACTATGTTTCTAGGCTGAGAATCCATATTAACATCCTATTTTTTCCTCATCCTTATGTCCCTTAAGATCCTTTGAAAACCCTAAACTTGACTATAAAACTACTCAGACATGGAGATAAAGAACAAGCAAGCAATTGTAAAGGAATTCATTAAAAACTAAAGATAGATAAGAATAGAGGTTTAGAGATTCTTCTCCAGTTGTGTAGAGATCCAAAATCTTCTCCTCTAGGTTACAACAATGTCTGTAACTCTCTGATATGAAAAACTGTATGTAAAAATGTGTCATTGATCGATCGATCCTTGGACTGCTCGATCAATCAATGCTTCTTTGGTCGATCGTGAAAGCTCCAAGTTGTACAATGGATCGTGCGTAACTTCTTTTTCAATAGATCGATCGATCTTAGTATGCCCGGTCGTGCAATGGATTGTGCGTACAATAAAGATGGATGGAGAAAGATTATGTCAAGCATGTGAAGTCGTGCAATGGATCGAGCGTAAGACTTCTTCTTTAAAGGTGCGATCGATCAATCTTGGTGTTGATTGATCGATCCGTGGTCTTGTAAGGGAAAATCTAAAGTTAAGCTCCTATCCTGCTTAGCATGTAGAATCCAAAGTATTCTTGCATTTTGTACCTGAAAGAACACTAAAAACACAACAAATACTAAAGAAAAAATATGAATTTGTAGGCTATAAGTAGGTAAAAACGAGGTATATCAATTCCCCCAGACTTGGCTTTTTGCTTGTCCTCAAGCAAATACACCGGAATCTATAAGAAAGATACAAACTCAAAAACTCATTCTTCATATGAATTTAACACCTCAGAATTTAAGCGAAGAACACTCAATTTATCCGTCAAGAGAGAGACCACCTTATACTCCCCCCAGACTTACCAACTATTACATCCTAACTCCAAAATCAGACCCAAAAGTTCTAGATCATAATACCAACTTCCTATGAATCTAAGTGTGGTCTTATCAAGAGAATATCGATCAAAAGACACATGGACTCATTCTAAATCCTAATTACCATACATACTGTGGTTCTTTTCCTCTTATTCCTTTCTTTTCCGACCGATTTCTCCCTACTTTTCTAGGGTATCATTGAATTTTTTTTATCGGTTGTTTTCCTCTGAAATTTCAAAGGTGTGAAACAAGAGCAGCTTCATCAGAGTTTCCCTCGGTAAGCAGGTTAGTAAGGTGAAAAGGATTACGTCATTGGGTGTATCCTCAAAACCGTCCAGTTCACATTAAAAACAAGTAGCGTCACTAAGAAACTTTTACCCTTGGCTTACTTCAATGTTCAAACTAAAGTGCACGAAACTTTGAGAAAAGGAGACCAAACTCTGAGATAGGTTCTCAAAACTGAAAAGATAATCCGATCTAATGTATACCAACTCTCTAGACAAGAAAACTAAATCAAGTTAATGTTGAAGTTGATACCAGATTTTCAAAACGATCGTGAAGAAGTGGTGAGAACACGAAAAGCTGATGAATCTCTGAGTTTTCTAATAGTCAACAATGCTCATCAGAAATCAAACAAATGGTAGCTCAAATCCTTATGAAATGTACTATTCCTAAGAAATCATAGTTCCTAAACCGACCAAAGCTTATCTAAAACAATGTTTGACTCAAAAATAACTTAAAAGAAGACAAAAGAAAGAAACTTCATTAGCAAACAAACGTTCTCCCCCAGACTTACTTCACACCATCCTAGTATGAAAATTAGTAAGAGGAAGAATGAAAGTAACCAAAAGAAGTAATAGAAAATTGCCTTAGATTTCAGAAAACGTACCTGGAAGTTTGGATCGATCAAGCATTCCACTGATCGATCGATCCGTGGGGATCGAGATAAGGAATGATCGAAGATCGATTGATGGATCGTGTGCAAACAGAAGAGAGGTGTTGATCGATCGAGCAATCAAGTCTCAATCAATTGACGAATCATGCGATCTTTCTCAACCTATGTTGCACGATCGATCTTTGCAGGGATCGATAACGCAATGCTCTCTAATCGCGTTTCCTGAAAACAAAAGACAATATGGACTCAAAACAAATGAAAAATAAACCTAAAACGAACCTACTATTGGGTTGCCTCCCACTCAGCGCTTGTTTAAAGTTAATAATTTGACTAAGAGAGGTGCTAAGGAGGAGTTATATCAGTCAAAGAGATGTAGTTTTCTTCGACTTTGTCGGGAGCACCAAAATATGGCTTAAGGCACTGTCCATTAACTACGAATTCGTCTCCTTTTGCGTTGAGAAACACCACAGCTCCATACGGTCTTACTTCCTTGATAGTAAAGGGACCGGACCACCTTGACCTAAGCTTACCAGGAAAGAGTTTCAAACGAGAATTAAACAAAAGAACTTTATCATTAGGAGCAAAACTTCTGTTAAGAATACGCTTATCATGTGCAGCCTTTGTTTGTTCTTTTTAAATCCTCGAGTTGTCATAAGCCAAGTGTCTGATCTCTCCAAGTTCATGTATCTGCAGTGACAGTCTTTCCGAGGCAGACTTGATGTCATAGTTTAGATGCTTGATAGCGCGATTAGCTTTGTATTCGAGCTCTACAGGAAGGTGACATGACTTATCATACAGCAGATGGAACAGAGTTGTCCCTAACGGTGTCTTTAAAGCGGTTCTGTAAGCCCAAAGAGCATCATCCAACTTAGCTGACCAATCCTTCCTTGTTGCACAAGCGGTTTTTTGAAGAATGCTCTTGATCTCTCGATTAGAAACTTCAACCTGACCACTTGTTTGAGATGATATGGCGTGGAAACTTTGTGGTGAACTCTATACTTCTTTAGCAGATTGTTAAACGTTTGGTTAATGAAGTGAGAACCACCATCACTGATCACAATCCTTGGAACACCAAACCTAGGAAATATGATATGCTTGAACTTCTTCAAAACCACCTCGGCATCATTAGTTGGACTAGCTATAGCTTCAACCCACTTAGACACATAATCCGCAGCAACAAGTATGTATTGGTTCCCAAAAGAGATAGGGAAAGGTCCCATGAAATCGATTCCCCTTATGAAATTATGTGGCATCTCGTTTCTTCTAACACCTCAACCTCGAGAATGAAGTTCTATGGCATCTTGTTACTTCTACTTATGTTACCTTGTCGCTGACAAGAGTCACACGATGAAACAAAAGAGTAAGTGTCACGAAAAGTCGTAGGCCACCAAAAACCTGCTTGAAGTACTTTGGCAACAGTCTTGAGAGTGGCAAAGTGACCTGCATAGGAAGAACCATGACAATGAAACAATATACCTGGGATCTCGTCTTCAGAAACACATCTTCTGAAAATGCCATCAGTACATTGTTTGTATAAGTATGGAGCATCCGAGTAGTATCGTCGGATATCCCTAAGGAACTTCTTTTTCCTGTAAACATGAAACTCAGGAGGGTTAACATCTGCAGCGAGATAGTTAGCAAAATCAGCAAACCTTGGAGTGCCAAGAAATGAGTAGGCAAGCATTTGACATTATAGGCAGATCGGATATGGTAAACTTGTTCGCTGTTATCATGAGGAACTGAATAGTCAATTCAAAGTCTAGAAAGGTGGCGTGCGACTCCATTATCTACACCTCTCTTATCCTTGATCTCAAGATCAAACTCTTGTAGCAACAATACCCATCAAAGCAGCCTAGGCTTAGCATCTTTGTTGGAAAGGAGATACTTAAGAGCTGCATGATCAGTGTGTACGTAACCTTAGAACCGAAAAGATAGGATCTGAACTTCTCAAAAGAAAAAACGATGGCTAAGAGTTCTTTTTCTGTAGTTGCATACTTCCGTTGAGCATCATCAAGTGTTCTACTAGCATAGTAGATTACATGCAATTTCTTTTCTTTTCTCTGGCCCAAAACAACTCCAACTGCATAGTCACTTGCATCACACATAATCTCAGTAGGTAATCCCCAATCTGGTGGCTAAACTATTGGTGCACTAACTAAAGCTCCTTTCAAGGTCAGGAAAGCTTCCTCACACTCCTTGGTGAACTCAAAATTAACATCTTTGCATAGCAATTGAGTGAGTGGTCTAGCTATCTTCGAGAAATCCTTAATGAATATCCTGTAGAAACATGCATGATTGAGAAAACTTCTGATTTCTTTGACTGTGGTTGGCGATTTCAAGCTGGTCATCACTTTGATCTTTGCCTTGTCAACTTCAACTTCGATTCCTTTTCCTGATATCTTATGTCCGAGTATTATCCTTTCTGTGACCATGAAGTGGCACTTCTCCCAATTGAGCACTAGATACTTGTCTTGACAACATTGAAGAACAATGCAAAGATTAGAAAGACAACCAGAGAAAGAAGAACTATACAGAGAAAAGTCATCCATGAAAACTTCCATAATATCCTCAATCATGTCAGTGAAAATCGACATCATGCATCTCTGGAAAGTGGCTGGGGCGTTACATAATCCAAATGGCATTCTGTAATAAGCAAATGTACCATAGAGACATGTAAAACTCGTCTTCTCCTGATCGTAGGGGTGAATGGGAATCTGAAAGAAACCTGAATATCCATCTAAAAAGCAGTAATAAGAATGGTTATCCAATCTCTCAAGCATTTGATCCATGAAGGGCATAGGAAAGTGATCCTTCTTAGTAGAGAAATTCAAATTTTTGAAATCAATACACATTCTATGACCTGTGACAGTTCTAGTAGGTATCAATTTATTGTTCTCATTCATAACTACAATAATACCTCCTTTCTTAGGTACAACATGAATAGGACTAACCCAATTACTATCAGATATAGGATATATGATCCCTGCTTCTAACAGTTTCATGATCTCTTTCTTGACAACTTCTTTTAGATTCGGATTCAATCTCTTTTGGTTTCTATAGAACTCTTAGACTCATCAATAAGATGTATCCTATGCATTCATAACTCAGGTGAAATACCAGGGATATCATGTAATGAATAACCTATAGCCCTACGATACTTACAAAGTTCTCTACTAAACATTGCAGTTTCAGAACCATTCAACTTAGCACTAATGATCACAGGATAAGTAAAATTAGGACCAAGAAATGCGTACCTTAGCCCAACAGGAAGTGTCTTAAGCTCGAATTTTGGAGCCTTTAACTCACTCCAAGGATCGGTTAAGGTTGAAGGTATGAACAGTTTTGGAGGGTCTAAAACTGCATAAGCTATCATCTCCTCAATCCGCTTACACAACTCCATCATCCTAGCATAACTCTTCGCCTTGTCGTTTACAAACCCAAATTCAGATTCTATCCTTGTAAGTGCTAGCTCAAGAGGTTCCTCAACAAGTATCTCTTCATTCAACTCTTCTTCAATTTCTTCAGAAGTATCAACAGATAAAGTCATACCATTCAGCATCTTGTTCATCTCAAATCTCATCATCATATCACCTAGCTGTACGTCTATTCTTCCATTCTTGACATCAATCATGGCACCCACTGTTCTGAGAAAAGGTCTACCTAAGATTAAAGGATCCTTAGGTTCTTCATCTAGCTTAAGCACTACAAAATCTGTTGGTACTTGTGCATTCCCAACTTCGACATCAAGATCTTCAAGGATACATACTGGAAACTTCACTGAACGGTAGGCAAAGATAAGAGAGATTTTTGTCTGCTTGAAATCCAAAAATCCTAACCTTAAGGCTAGAAAATATGGCATGAGATTTATACTAGAGCCAAGATCACAAAATGAACGCGCAAAGGTTACAAAACCAATCTGAACTGAGAGTACAAATCGCCCAGGATCCTCTTCTTTCTTAGGAATCCGATTTTGAAGTCTAGAACTGCAGTCTTGTGTAATCATCATTACCCTTTCCTCTTCTATGAACTTGTTTGTCACTAGACCCTTGACATAGTTCTCAAGTGAAGGTATCATCTGCAAAGCATCGATATAAGGTAACTGAAAAGACAAATCCGATAACAACTCCTTACACTTGGCATTCTCCAAATCCTTTTTAGACTTCTTTGGTGGGATAGGATAAGGTGGTACTGGCACATATGTTCTCTCAGAGGCTGCTGGTCGCTTGCGAGGTCATGGAAACTGCTCTGGAATTGGCGGGGGTGGCTGTTTCCACATAGATCTCTTCACCTCTATCATCCTCAACATTGACTACTACTCTTTCTGCACTTGGCTTTTGGAAGTTTGCTTCAAGCTCCTTACCACTCCTTAACATAATTGCATCACAAGCTTGGTAATCATCACATGAATCAAGAGGAGAGGCTGTGTTTTCTACCTTAGACATAACATAGTCAATTCTGGAGCTCAATTCAGAATACATCATTCGCATATGGTTATTGATTTCGAGCGTAGTCCTAGACTATCCCTGAATGACCTGCTCTAATAAAGCTTTAATCTCATCGGTAGATGAGGAGGTAAGGCTTGCAATAGTCTTTTGATCGGTGTAAAACACTTCAGACTGATGGTCTTGGAAATTCGGATTCCTCTCTGATGCATAGAGCTTAACAGCCTTCTTCTTAAGTCAAGCTATGAATTAATCCAGTATCACCTATCCCTGCGATTTATCTGTCTCACATGAAGGCTCTTTGTAGTACTGTAAATCTCCTGTACTAACAGCCAAATTCTCAATCAGTTGAAAAGCACTCTCACTCGTGTTAGCCCTTGCTTGAAGCATTAAGTAGCTTTTTAAAGCTTCAACTCAATCCACCGTAAAAGAAGTTCATAACCTGTTCATCGCTGAAACCATGGTGCGGACAATCTCTTCTGTATCCCTTCAGCCTATCCCATGCTTCTCCAAAAAACTCATCATCTCGTTGATGAAAGTTCAAAATCTGACTCTTCAACTTAGCAGTCTTTCCCTTGGTAAAGAAGTGATCCAGAAACTTGTCTCTGACTTTTTCCCATGAAGTTAACGATCCTGCGGGTAAAGACTGAAGCCATTTGGTTCCTTTCCCTTCCAAAGAGAACTTGAAAAGCTTACACTTAATGTAGTCCTATGGGATTCCTCTAGATGTTGTCGTGCTGCAGATTTCCTCAAAGTTTTCGAGATGGTCTATAGAATTTTCAGTAGGAAAACTGTGGAAGGCAAACTGTCTAATCAATGTAATCAAAAGAGCACTTAACTCATGGTCAATGCAACCCTTTGGTAAACTAACAGACATCGCAGATCGACATTGGTAGTAGTTGTGAGGAGTTTCTATCTCCCCAATGGCTCTTCTTGGCATCTCTTCTGCCTTAGCATCTCTTTCTCGTTTCAGCTCTGAAATCTCTTGCTTCAACTACTCCAATATAGCTTCTTGACTCGTTGGATCTGCTACAACTTCTTCTTGATCAACCATTGTAAAATCAACCTGAAAAACAAAACAAAGAAACAAAAACAAAAAGGTAAACAAAGGTGTCTTAGACTCTAACGCAATAAATAATTGAAAGGCAATGCTATTGGTCCCCGCCAACGGCGCCAAAAACTTGATACTACGAGTTTTAACCCTATATCCTACTGCAAGTGCACAACAAACGAAATGGTTTTTAGGGATCGAATCCATGAAGACCAATCTATCACACTAACGATTGTATTATCTAAGTAGAGCTAAAACGATAAATAACTTGATGGGAATCTATTATAACTAAGTAAACTGGATGTAAAACAATGACTAAAGACATCAAGCTTAAGGAATTCGTAAGGAAATTGGGAAGTTAGAATAAGGAATCTATTCAGATTAGGTTCAGTTCCGTTCTCGACTCAGAAATAACAATTGACTAACCTAATCTCCCAGCGATAGCCACTATGCTTGGATCCTAGAAGTCCTAACTCTTGTTGGTTCTGGAAATCTAACCACGCAGTATTAACAATTCCGATATGTCCACAATGTAACATAGCATCAAATCTCGTTGGTAATGAAGGTATTGCTTACCTAGAAATGTTCTAGTTCTTATTAAGCTTCTGGAATAATAAGTAACCTAAGATCATAGATTAGTTAGCTACTCTAACCTAAGCATTAACTATGTTTCTAGGCTGAGAATCCATATTAACATCCTATTTGTTTCTCATCCTTAGGTCCCTTAAGATCCTTTTAAAACCTCAAACTTGACTATGAAACTACTCAGACATGGAGATAAAGAACAAGCAAGCAATTGTAAAGGAATTCATTAAAAATTGAAGATAGATAAGAATAGAGGTTTAGAGATTCTTCTCCAATTGTGTAGAGATCCAAAATCTTCTTCTCTAGGTTACAACAATGTCTGTAACTCTCTGATATGAAAAACAGTATGTAAAAACGTGTTTTGACCTAAATATAAAGAGTAAACCGAACTGGTACAAAAATAAGGGAATTTGATTTTCGCTTCGCAGGGTCATTGATCAATCAATCCTTGGACTGCTTGATCGATCAATGCTTCTTTGATCGATCGTGAAAGCTCCAAGTAATGCAATGGATGGTGCATAACTTCTTTTTCAATAGATTGATCGATCTTAGTGTGCCCGGTCGTGCAATGGATCGTGCGTATAATATAGATGGATGGAGATCAATCATGTCAAGCATGTGAAGTCGTGCAATGGATCGAGCGTAAGACTTCTTCTTTAAAGGTGCGATCGATCGATCTTGGGTATTGACCGATTGATCTGTTGTCTCGTAAAAGAAAACCTAGAGTTAAGCTCATATCCTGCTTAGCATGTAGAATCCAAAGTATCCTTGCATTTTGTACCTGAAAGGACTCTAAAAACACAACAAAGACTAAAGAAAACATATGAATTAGTAGGCTATAACTCGGTTAAAACAAGGTATATTACTACTCGTAATTTGGAACCAATGAGAGTTAGGACCTCTAGATTATAGAGTAGAGTCTTAAGTGCTACGAGAGTAGGCTTGTTATACTTTTCTGTTCAAGTTGAGAATTGAGTTTAAACATTGTTCTGAATAGTTTCCCTAGTTATATTACCTATGCCTCGTGCTTTTTATTATATAGTTCACTTCGTTTAAGTTGCTAGTTAATCACCAATATCTGATTAGTATAGCTTGAGAAATACATTCTACAATCATTAGTGCAATACTTGATTTTTCGTGGATACGATCCTTAAGTACTACTACTTCATTGATGTGCACTTGCAGTAGATTGCTTTAGGTTAAAACCTGATCCGCATCAAGTTTTTGGCGCCGGTGCCAGGGAATCAATTAGTTGCCTTTTGATTAAGATTTGCTTTCAAGTCTATATTCTTTTGCTTACTTTTGTTATTTTTTGTTTTTGTTTTCGTTTCAGGTTTATGCACCAAAGAAGTTAAGGTTCAAACAATCAACTTGGTTTGAATAACGAAGAACTTGCTAGAGTTGAAAGAAAAAATCGCAGAATTGGAGCAATGAATCAAGAAAACTAGCAGGATCCTCAAGACCATGAGACTCGGCCAGCTGTTCCGAGAGATGAGGATGTTCAGCAAATGGTTGAACAATTGCAGAGAGATTTGGCTATGCTTAGGAGGCAGCAAGAACAGCCTCGATGACGAGCCATAGGTGATATGGATACACCTCATACATACTATCAGAATAGGTCTGATATTAGACCTCCACCTATCCAGAGGCAAGACTATGAGATCAAACCTCAGCTGATTGGATTAGTGAAGCAATATGTCTTCAACGGTCTCCCAGGAGAGAACTTCGAAGACATGTGCAGTACCATGAGTTTGAATGGAGTCCATGCGGACTATGTGAAGTGTAAGCTGTTTGACTATTCACTTTCTCATAAAGATTCTAGATGGTTGCGATCTTTGCCTCCAGGTATGTTCACTACATGAGCTGAAGTTAGAGCTGGCTTCTTGGATCAGTTCTATACTAAGTCAAGGACTACAGCATTGAGAAGCAAGATCTCAGCGTTTCAACAATATTCTGGTGAGTCTTTGCATGAAGCTTGGGAGAGATTCAAGGAATACCAACGAGACTGTCCCCATCATGGTTATTCGGATAACCAACTGCTTAACACATTCTATGGATGAATCGATTGGGAGTGTAAGAACTCTTTGAATGCTACTAGAAATGGAGATTTCATGACAAACACAAGGGATGAAGCCTTCACCCTCATCGATAACTTGGCTGCAAGTTCAGGGAACCATTGTCCACAATATGATCGAAGCAAGAAGGTCAATAGTGTTGAGATTTAGAGAATCAATGAGATTTCAGAAAAGCTTGACTTATCAAAGCAAGCCATGGAGAAAACAGAGGAGTGCATCAGCTGGATGACACTAGGGAAGTCGATCAAGTTCAGGTTAAGTCAGATATGTTTGAAGATCAGAAAGAAGTCAATTATGTTAATTGGCAAAATAGGGGACAGAACCAGAACTATCTCTCATACAGGAGCACCAATGTCGAGAATCCATAGGACATCGTCATGCCACCTCCAGTAATGCCACAGGGATCATCATTTCAGGGTAAACCATTTGTGCATAATTCAAGACAGAGATATAACAACCAAAGTTCGAATTCATGAGCTAGAGATTGGCGAAAACCTTACAAGCCATACACACAAGAGGCAACACAGCAAGCTAGTTCATCTAGAACTTCTACCGATGAGATTAAAGCTCCCATTCAACAGCTTGCAACCGAGCAGCAAAAGTCTACTAGGGATCTCTATACTAAGATGGATAGCATGTACAACGATTTGAACAATAAGTTTAAATCCGTCTCAGTACACATGAACAAACTGGATACACAAGTGGCACAAACCGCTGAAGCTATGAGAAGGCCACAAGGAGCTTTGCCGGGTAAAGTTGAGAAGAATCCTAGAGAATCTTGCAATGTTGTGAATCTTAAGGTTAAGGAACTCGATGTGAACAAGGAGAGTAGCTGTGAGGATAAATATCGACCTCCTATACCTTATCTCAAGGAGCTTGTAAATAAAGAATATCAAGAAGAATTCACCATTCCTTGTTCTCTTGGCAAGTTGAAGATTGGTGATGCTTTGTGTGACACCGGTGCAAGTGTTAGTGTGATCTCAATGGAGACAATGAGGGAGATCAGGATCGAGCTTATGCAGGATCATACCTCCTCCATTTCGTTTGGTGATGCCACTTCTAAGAGCCCTAGAGGCAGGCTAGTCGATTTCACAGTCATTATGGAAAATTGCAAGGTTCCAACCAATTTTATGGTTGTTGAGATGGCTAAGGAAGGAATTGTGCCCATTCTGTTGGGTCGACCATTCTTGAATACTATTGGGGCAAGGATTGACTTTCCCAACCAGATAGTGGTGCTTGAAAACATTGATAAAGGAGTCTCCTATCCTATTAGAAAATCGACTAAGAACATGTGTGGTTTGATAAGGAGTAGTGTTGAGAATGAGAAGATTGAAGTTGTAAATTTGATCAACACAAGTTTGTTGTATGAGGAACCAGAATATTGGTCATCGGATGAGGAGTATGAGATCTATCATGAGCAAGCAGGAGAATCGGCTTAAAATGATGATGATAGTATCCTTATTGAGAAACCCAATGAATACTATGAGAATATACTTCAAAATTTATGTTTGAAGATTTTTGCAGGGAAACTTAGTTTTGATTCTCCTAGACCATATTCGGTGGAGGAATTGAAGTCTGATGGAACAGTAGTGTTGCTGGACACAAGGGATGCTGAATTCCACAACAAGGATGAACAACTCAATGAGTTCATCAAGGAAGAGATGAAAATCAAGGGAGTGATCATTCCTCCCAAGGATGATTTAGCCAAATAAGTGGCATTCAAGTCAAGCTATATACTTTAAACAAGCGCTGAGTGGGAGGCAACCCACTAACAGGTATGGCTTCGATGAGGATACACCTTTGGGATGCACTTAGAAGGATACTAGTTGTTTTTTACATGAGTGCACCTACTGTGGATCAGCCAGAGACTAGCACGAGATCTGATGCTCGTTGATCAAATGTTGTTGGACATTGATCTGAGGCTGATTCCAAGGACACAGAGGATCAGCCACGTGAGCAACGCCTTCCTCGTCGATGTAGGCGAGCACCTGGAGACCGAGAGAGCTAGATCCCTGAGTGATCGGGCTTTCTTACCTTTTTTCTTTCTTTATTTTCAATTTTTTTTGTTTTGTTTCTTTTTATGTGTAAGTCGTGATCTCTTCTAGCTTGTTTACACACCGGAACGGTGTAAAGTAAGTTTGGGGGAGATGAACTTGTTGTGACTAATGCTTTTTGCTTTGTTTAGTTTTTTTTAGTTGTTATTTTCATACTTTAACTATATTTATGTTTTGTTCTTGAGCCTTTGAAAACTGTTGTCTAAGGAACCATGATTTTCGAGGATTGTTGCACCATTATGCTTTTCGGATGTTTGATATGCACTTGTTGAGAATCGATTGACTATTGGAAAACCTAGAGACAAAGCATCTTCTCAAAGACACATATCGATTTTCAGGTATTCGAAGAATCTATGCCGATTTCTACTTTAACCTGACTTAATTCTCTTGTCAAGGGGCTTGGTATGCATTGGATCGGATTCCTCTCTTCAGTCCTGAAAGACTTATCTGTGTTAATATGGTTCCCCTCTCTTAAATATTCAAATTATTAAGATTCTGATGTGACTAAAAACAAAGTTGAAGCAAGTTAAAAGATGGCCAAGGATCAAAAATTTTGTTCCAATGAAGCCACTTTTGCTTTCATTCTGTGGGTTGCTTAAGAACCAACCAGTTGAAAAAATAAAAATGATACCCTAGGTAAGTAGAGAGATCTCTGGTTGGACAGCCAATAAAAAAATGATATCCCTGGTAAGTAGGGAAAGATTGGCTGAGCAGTTGATAAAAAAAATACAATGATACCCTAGGTAAGTAAGGAGAAATCGACTGCAAATGAATGGAATGAGAGGAAAGGAACCATAGTAAGATAGTCTTGTGTTCAGATAAAGGCTGATGATGAGTCCAGGTAATCATTGATCGATACCCCCTTGATAAGACAAAACACTTAGATGATTAGGAAGTCGGTATGGTGCATTTGGATATTTTGATATCGATTGTGGAGTCTAATTGGCAAGAAACTACTTCTGGGGGAAGTACAAGGTGGTCTCGATACCAAAAAGTAAGTGTTGATGGTTCATATGGAGTGTATTGTGCAATGTCTGATGACGAATGAGTTCCTTGAAGGAACCTTCTCTTTGTTCTTTTCTTTCTTTGCTTGAGGACAAGCAAGAAGCGAAGTCTGGGGGAATTGATAAACCTCTCTTTTGCAGGTTTTGAGCTCATTAACATGCTTACTCTTAGAGTTTTTTCTGTCTTTTATGTTTTTTTTAGGTGGAAAACGTAGGAACTTGGATTATTTGCATTGGAGCATCGTTTGGATTGTTTTGGAGCATTACTTGAAGTTTCACGGAAAAGGCCTACGATTGATCTATCAACACATTGATCGATCGATCAAACCTTCTTGCCATAACAATGCTCGACCTCACGATCGACCTGACGTGTTGGAGATCGATCAGACAAGTCCACGATCGATCGATCAACATCTTGATCGATCGATCAACGAGCATCCAAAGCAAATACCTAATTTTCCCTTTTTACACCTAAATCTCAGGATATATAAATACTTCTACTTTCTTTTTCTTTTACATACAGTTCATAATTTACACAGAACTAGAGAGCTAAAATAACATTGGCTATTTCCCACATCCTCTTTCGCTGAGGTTGATTGGCGAGGTGGAAGGTCTTGCGAAAATAACATTGGCTGTTTCCCTCCTTGCGTAGTTGAGTGTTGGGTTTCGGATCCAGCTTCCCTTGCTCCTTGACGTGTCATATGCTTTAGCACCGGTCAGCATATTCCACACTTCATTGGTTTCCACCTTGTCTATGTTTGGGTAATCCGCTTCACCGGCTCGGAATCTGAATATCACATCTAGCTCCTTCAGTGTTGCCACGTACTCCTTCCCATAAACTTTGAATTTGATGAAACCTGGCCCATTCTTCCGGCTCTCCTCTGTCTCGGTCTTGGCAAAGACTTGGAAGTTCACCATGGCAAGGAATTGCAAGGTTTTCTCAAGGTAAGAGCTCGCCACATTGTACATGCATGTGGTTATTCCCAGTGCACCAAAAACTCTATCTACCTCCTCAGTGATCCCTAACCTCCTCATGGTTCCAGAGTGTGGAAAGAAAGTAGCTTTAATACCCATAGCCTTCAAAGCCGCATATGCTCTTTTTAAGTCTTCGTCTTCTCTTGTGGATTTCTTCTTCTTCTCTTTCTCATACTCCTTGTAAGCCTTCTTTGCCTCCTTCTCAGTGTATCCGCTCTTCTTCAGATCTTCAATCACACGGCGAGACCTTGTTTGACGCCCTTTCTTCTCTGGTTCTGCTTCCTCCTCGCTCTCATACTCGGCATCCATCGGCGAGGGTTAGACATATGGAGTTTCCTTGCTGTTATCCTCGGTACTGCTTGGCGAGGAGATTTGTTTACCTTTTCTCTTTTCTTCAGCCCAGCCACTTTCAAAGTTCATATTTCCAGTCCATCGGCTCCATCGTCAATCTCCTCTCCGTTTCCGTGATCGGAATTTCCATCTTTATCTGAACATCATCATCCTTATAGTCTGATTGGACGATGTACCGTTTCCGTGATCGGAATTTCCATCTTTATCTGAACATCATCATCCTTATAGTCTGATTGGACGATGTACCGGCGAGGCCTGTTATCACGGTGGACCAGAGGTAGGTTAATGAGTTCTGCCGCCGATTCTTTCCTACCTGCCTTCCTTGCGTCATGCATGAACTTGCTTTGGTGTTCCTTCATCTTTCTCAAACCGCCGGAAGACATGCTTGACAATGAAGGAGAGTTTGCTTCAACTCGGAAGAGAGAGAGAGTGACTCGGTGAGAGAGGTATAACTCGGAGGAGAGGAAAGTTTGCTTCCTTGAGTGTTTGAAGGAGAATGAAGAAGATTGCGGAAGTTATATCTTCGTATAGCCGAGTTTTGAGCTGAGAGGAGGAGACAATCTTGGAAGTGTGAGGGAGACAATCTCGTGCTTGATGAGGGAGAAGATTGGGGAGAAGATTACGGAATCCGAGATACTCGCCATTGGCATGATCTTGACCCTCCATTTGAATTTCGAATCTTCAACCAATTTGGACCCTTGGATTGGTCTCCCTTTGACTTGACCGCTTATAGGTTTCAGCAAAAAGTTGGTTTTTTGTGGCCCCCTTTTTGTGAGTTGTCATCACATCAAGATTTGTCTTCTTGTGCCTCCTCTAAGAACCATCATAACAACAATACCTCCTCGCTCAGCTCTCCTCGCTGCATACACTGAGGACTGACTGTCATTCACAGAAACCCAATTTTGGCTACTTTACCTCAGAGAATCCTGAATTCTGATTGACTCTCTATTGAAGCAATATCTAAAGATCACAAGAGTTAGCCAAAATACCAAGATAGACTCAATCAAAGCATTATAGACCATTAAGCTCATGTTCAATGTTACCTCTGAGTAATAAGCCCATAACAATTATATTGGGATAAATTTGGCTTAGAACCTAACATATAAAAGGATATTGAGGTGTGCAAGTAGGTTCATGAGTGGTGTTCAAGGAAAAGTGAACACTACTCGCACACTCTCCTCGCCATCATGCTCCGAGGGGTTTTGGTTCTTTATAAAAAGTTTCCTCTCCTCGCCCTTTTTCCTCTGAGGGTTAGTAACGAGGCTAACTTTATCTTGGCTTTATGAGGGCATCACTTCCTCAAAAGCTCCTTAAACCTGAGATCAAGATTTCAAATACCCAGCAATAATCATCATAGACTAGCAAAGGCTGTTCCTAAAATTCAAATAAAACTAAATTGACTCTAAAAACAAAATTTAAAAAGGGTTCTTAAAAATAAAGGATAAGCATGGGATTCCCTCACAAGTGGGCTTGTTTAGAGTCTCAAGCTTGACTCTTCACACACTTCTAGTATGGTTGTGTAAAGGGAACCAAAGTTCCCTCGCTTGCATCATCAGCCACTTCATCAAGTGT
>OVBA01000507.1:0-64545 GCA_900406435.1 Lepidium aucheri | reverse complement strand
TCTCAAAACCTAAACTTTGCTTTCTAAAGTCTTAAGGAACAAACCTCCTTAGACTCCCTATTTATAGATTAATTGCCATGAATCTAATCTATAGATTTGATCTATCTCTTGGACTTGATCTTATCTCTTAGTAATTAACTCTTGCTAGAGATCTTATCTTATCTCTAAAATAACTAACACTTATTAAAAAGATAGCTTATACATTAAGGAATTATCCAAGACTAATTACCTATCAAGCTCGGACTATTGTTTTATATACTAATCTAATCTTAAGCTTTCACTGCATCTGAATAATTCGAACTCAAGAAGCATCACAATTACCATTAATTTACAAATTAGAACCAACCAATTATGTATCATTTCCCAACTTTTGCAGTTTTTCTCCATAAATTTCATTACTCACAAACACAAAATATGTATAGCAAAACGCAGAAGAAGATTCAAACTTCTATATACACTAAGACGACGAAGGAAACACATCTTTCACAGCAGAAGCAGCAGTCAAATAATTAAGAGTATTCCTCAACGTCTCTCTTTCTCTCTTTAACCTCGCAGCTGTATCTTCAAGCTCTAATAATGCTTGTTGCTCTCTTGGTGCTCCTTCAAACGTACTTCCAACAAAAAACGAAAATGGAGTCGGAAACTGATTTCTTCTCAAATCCTGAACTTCTTTCTCAGCCTTACCATTCAAACGATTCGATAATCGAATCACTTCTTTCATCAAAACTTCAACTTCATTAGCTAACGCATCTAGATTCTCTTCTCCTGAAGGACGATCTTCAAGCCATGAAACTTGTCCAACAAGGTAGGGCTTCGTACGGACAACATTCGTGACTCGAAATCTCTCTTGACCTTTACATATTAGGAAGAACCGATCATCAACAAGACGCTCGTGTTTAACAACTTCACCTACACATCCAACTTCTGCGGCTGATCCAGAGACAGCATCGGAGTAAACGACGCCGAATCGGAGATCAGATTGAAGGAGTGTTTGCATCATGACTCGATAACGGAATTCAAAGATTTGAAGAGGGAGGATTGCACCAGGGAATAGAACTAATGGAAGTGGAAACAGAGGAAGCTCAACGATGTCATTAGATTTTGGAGATTTGGCGTTGTGATGCTTCTCGGAGAAAGAAGAAGAAGAACATCGGAAAGAACGCCGGCGAGTCTCACTACGTAATGCGATGGTTGAAGATAAAGGTCCAAATGAGTGAAACGGTGGTTTGGATTTGAAGGACGGAGATAGCGAAGTCGAAGAAGGTGAAGAAACTACATGTGGAAGCGCCATAATAGGGGAAGAGACGATATTATCGATTTAGTTCCTTATTTGATAATTTTTTTTTTGTAAAGAAAAAAATTATCAGAGATAATAATTGACATCTTGCTAGTAGAGATTTTTGAGTGATTGTGTTTTTTATTTTCTGTTGTGGATAATAAACGAGAGGAGAAGAAGAAGGTGTGGTCATGTGATTTAGAATTATCTTACTAGTCTAGAGTGTTTACGTTATCCATCTACAAATTATTTGACTCCCACGTGCTTTATGATAATTTTGCACAAATATGACAGTTATATAAAATGTCACATACTTAATATAATGTTTTTGGTGAAAACTGTAGGACCTTAAATGGGAATTGCGGACAGAATATGATTGGATTGCTGAATGTATGATCATTAAGAAAAGCAGTTGGAGTTGAGACTAATGAATCTCTTTCCTTAATTCAAATTATCATCCCCTCCGAGATGGTTGACATTGATAATTGAATCTCAGGATAAAACCGATAACGTATTGATTTCGCTCTCACTCGAAAATAATACCAGCAAACGAAAACACTATTAATACTCTCGAGTTACTTACTTGGCTTACAGGGGAATGAACTTTTGAGATTTTTATGTTAAACAACATAGTTGATTTAGCTGAGTTATGGTTTTATATATAAAGATAGAGGAGATCTCGTTGTTGAGCTAGTTCACCGAAACCGGCGAGTTAAAACGAGAATCAAGAAAGTGAGTGGAGACCGCGAATACAGGAGAAGGTGGAGAAAATCAAATATAAACCCTCCACAAGACTTGGTCTTTTTGTTCCCAGAGAAGAAGATATTATCTTCTCTTTAACCAAACCATTCGACCAATATAATTGAACCAATCGCAAATTAGGCCGATCAATTAAATTAAACCAAACCAAATTACATTGATCTAAGTTGGTTTACATAAACACTCCTCAATATATACTATGCACTTATAACCCATACTTCCAATATAGGACAAATGACATGTTTTATAAAACCAAGTTAATCTCGTAAGGCCCAAATGTCCATTTCAATTCATACTCAAACCACGTTTATAAAGTCCAAAGACTTTAAAATATTGGTCCAACAATCTCCCACATGAATAAAAATGAATCTAAACATATGCAGACTCGACAGACTCTTGATACTGATTGAACTTGAATAGACTCGACTAGACTAGACACGGACTTGCCTAGACTATACAGACTTTCGAGAGTATAAGTGAAAACGTAGTTGTGTCTGATAGGTTGAATTTTCAGCTTTGAACCTATCATTTTTAATATATGTCGGATTTACTTGGCGGGAGGTGGACATGATGTCTTGAACCACCCAAACTTTATTGTAAACCGAGACAACATATATCGTGCAACAACATTTTCTGGTAGAGTTTTGTTCTCTATTATGTTCATTTTGGCCTGAACATTTCATGGTTTATCATGAGTGAACTTGGAGGATAGAGCTTAACATTCATTCTCCTAGAAACGGCCCCATTTCACAATCATTAGGTGATCTGCCATTAGTTTCTTTTCAGAAGTATCCTGTTATACTCCACTATTGTGAAACTATGGATTCATTAAAAGCCAATGCTTATCCTTGTACATACACCGGTGGCAATGTTTACCTTTAAGCGAACTAGGTATATACAAAAGTCTTATAGTGCTCAATGATTTTGTTTGATTTAGTGTTCCCTTTGAACCAGCATCTTGGGATCTCCAGTCACATAGGTGGGTTTCCATCAAGCTTCATCTTAATTCATAGGCTTCAAACCCATTCTTCTAGATGATTTTAGAACTTTTCCCGTGCCAACCCTTTGGGGAACAGATCTGCTAGGTCGTTACACAACTTGACATAATCTACATTGATTAGTCCAGTTGTGATCAAGTTCCTAATGGTTTCATGAAGTCTTCTAATATGATGAGACTTATCATTATACAAATTGTTATTTGCCCAAAAAATTGCCAATTGACTATCACAATACATGTGAATAGCTGGCACAGATTTATCCCACTCTTGGATATATTCCAACCAATTTCAAAGCCATTGTCCTTCTGTTGCCACTGCGTCAAGAGCAATGAACTCTGACTCCATAGTGGGCCTAGCTTGAAATGTTTGTTTAGAAGATTTCCAAGACACTGCTGGATCCGCAAGTGTAAAGATATAACCACTTGTTGACTTCGAGTTTTAGAGTTGGATATCCAATTCGCATCGCTATATCCCTCCAAAGTTGTAGGCTCTTTACCATAATGCAGACCATAATCTTTAGTATGATGTAAGTAGTTCAATACTCTAATTATACGTTTCCAATGTTTATGTCCTGGATTACTCGTGTAGCGACTTAGTACATTTACTGCGTGTGCTAAATCGGGTCTAGTACAATTTGTTAAGTACATTAGACTCACTATCACTCTTGCATACTGTCCTTGTGATACTGCTTCACCAGAATTCTTTGTCAAATAAGGTTGAGCATCAATAGGAGTTTTTGATGTCCCGTTTGAGTAAGTCTTGAACCTATGAAGTATACTTTGAGAATAATGGGCTTAGGAGAAGGTAATACCTTCAGTAGTTCTAAAGATTTTAATCCCGAGGATTACATCTGCAAGTCCCATATCTTTCATATCAAACTTTTGTCTAAGCATGTTCTTAGTCAGAATGATTATTTCTTTCGTACCAGCCATGATGAGCATACCATCTACGTATAAACATAGCAAGACATACCCATGTCGAGTACATTTTGCATAAATACATTTATCGCACTTGTTTATGCTGAAACCGTTTGCCTTCATTACTTTTTCAAACTTCTCAAGCCATTGTCTTGGAGCTTGTTTAAGTCCATACAATGACTTTATAAGTCCACACACTTTATGTTTTTGTCTAGGGACAACGAACCCTTTGGGTTGCTTCATATAAATCTCCTCTTCTGATTCTCCATTTAGAAAAGCAGTTTTCACATGCACTTGATGGATTTCTAGGCCTTTTAATGCTGTTTTACCAATCATCATTCTTATTAAAGTTAGTCTCGCTACCAGAGAATAAGTGTCAAAGAAATCCAAACCTTCTTTTCGGCGAAATCCTTGCACCATGAGCCAAACCTTGTACTTATCTACCAGTGCCATCAGTTTTTAACTTTGTTTAAAAATCCACTTACAGCCAAGTGCTTTAAACCCTTTAGGGAAATCGGTCAACTCATAAGTATGATTTTTCCATAATAGAGTCCATCTCACTATTGACGGCTCCCTTCCAAAAAGGTGCATTTGGTGTAGTCATGGATTTTGTAAATGTTCTAGGTTCGTTCTCACAGAGAAAAACCATCATGAAGTCATTGCCATAAGATTTTTCCTAACAAGCTCTCTTGCTTTTTCTAGGTTCATCTTCTGCTTCATCTAGGTTCATATTCTGCTTTGTCTAGGTTCATCTTCGGCTTTGTCCACAACTTCAAGAGCTGAAGTACTTGAAGGGTTTGCTTCACATGCATCTCTTTGCTCATGTGTCCGCTTATGATTAGACTTATCCATACACGGAAACACATCTTCAAAGAAAGATGCTTTGCGTGATATCATCACATTATTTACATGGGTATCTAATATGTATGATATGTAGACCAAGAACCAATAAGCGCTACTGTTGTCTGCATATCCGATGAAAATACAGTTCACAGATTTTGGTTCTATCATGACTTTTTTAGAGACAGACCGCCACTTTTGCCAGGCACCCCACACTTTCAAGTATTTATACGAAGGTACTACACCTTTCCAAAGTTCATGGAGTGTCTTGCCGGTGACCTTGTGTGGAATCTTGTTAAGAATATAATTCGTGGTAAGCAGCGATTCACCCCAGATGTTCTGGGCAAACCCAGATTCCTGGAGCATTGCATTCATTATTTCTTTAAGAGTTTGGTTTTTTTGTTCCGCAGTTCTGTTAGATTCCGATGAATAGGGAGATGTCGTTTGATAAATGATTCCAAGTTCCATACAGAAAGCATTAAACTGTCCATCATATTCTCCTCCTTTATCGCTTCTAACTACTCTAATAGTCTTATTAAATTAATTTTCAATTTCGAGCTTACATTCCTTAAACTTATCCAATGCCACATCTTTGCTATGTAACAAATATACATAACATTATTTCGTATGATCATCAATAAAGGTCAAGAAATATTTCTTCCCGCCTCTAGTTGGACGATACTTTAAGTCACATAAATCTGTGTGAATTAAATCTAGAGGTGATATCGTCCTTTGGACTTGGGACGATGGTTTTTTTGTGAGTTTAGCTTGTACGCATACTTAACTTTTTTCTTTACTCATTTTTCATTTTGGGATTAGGTTTAAATTCATTAATCGGTTTATCAATTTATAATTCACATGGCCTAATATTTCATGCCATATATTAAAGGAATCAAGCAAGTAAGCAACAAACTGATTCTTATTCATTGACTCGGTTACAACATTCTCAAAAACATTAACATCATTATTCTTGAAACCATCTTTCTTCTCCTTAGAAGTACTTGCAGCACCTTTCTCCTTCTTAATGACTGGTTGAAGAAACATCTGGACCAGTTCTTCCTTTACATAACCTCTTCCCACGAACACGCTCCACTTCTTGAGGGTGAGGATGTCAGCCTCAAGGTGATCCGAGAATCCGCCCTTGCTCATCAGCATTCTAGAAATCTGATCCTTCCTCATATCGTACACGTGTTTCACATTCATCAGCGTAATTCCTTTCTTATGGTTATCCGTAGCACCACCGAACCCTTAACCTTGATCTTGGAGACAGCTTGTTACCCATGTAAAGTGCTGCTTCCTCATACCTATTAAGCTAATAAGTGTTGAACATCGACGTATCATTGCATATGTGGGTTGTGGCACCAGTGTCATATCACCATTCATTGGTCTTCTCATTCACAAGGTTTTCCTCCATTACCATAGCACATCAGCGTCGGTTAGATTAGCCTCATACTTTGCTGCTTTCTCCTTGCTGCGACATTCTTTGGCCATGTAATAAATCTTACCACATGTATAGCATTTTCCCTTAAAGAACTTCCTTTTCTCAGCAGCTGGGGCGGGTGCAGGAGCCTGCTTCTTGAAGTTCTTCCCATTTGGCTTCAAATGCGATTTTTCGATGGCCTTGCTTTTGCCCTTGTTGTCCATGCTTTTGTTGTGAACAACCACATTCAGGCTGTGTTCTTTGACTTGAATTCTATTAGGTAGACGGTTTCGATTCTCCGTGTTCAGCCTCTGGATCAAATCTTCTAGCGTCATCACCTTCCTCTTGTGCTTGAGGTAGTTCTTAAAAGTCAACCAGCTTGGAAGAAGCTTCTTGATGAAGCAGTTGACCGTGAAAATTTCACAAATCGACATTCCCTCCGTCGTGACTTCTTGACAGATATGTTGGAAAGCCTCCACTTGTTCCATGAATGGCTTATCATCCACCATCTGAAACTCTAAGAACTTTTCTGTTGCATGCTTTGACATCCAGCGTCCTAAACTTTGTATTTCTTCACCAAAGCAGTCCACAAAGATTTGGCGGTCTTATGCTCTCAGTAAAGAGCATATAGTGGATCCACTAGACGACCAAGGATCCATCCTTTGGTCATGTAGTCTCCTTGGTTCCAAGGGTGTAGACATAGCCACATCCTTCTCCAACTTCACGTTGATCCTCTTTGAGGTACCTTTATAGGTGCATTGCGCGAAGATAGAACTTCATCTAGTTTAACCACATCTTCGAGCTTTTGCCATTGAACTTTTTGGGCAGCAAACCTTGGCATGAAGTTCGAAGAGAAGCGAAAGCTGGTGGAGGCGGAGGATGAGCATTCACGATCTTCTCACTCACAGCTTTTTCCCTTTTAGCTTTCTCTTTCACCAACTCAGTCTTCTCTTTTCTATCTCTTTCCGAATCAGCCTTGAACAAAGCCTTTTGAGCTGTTTCATCAGTTATGACTTGTTCCTGAGTTGGGCTTGGAGTCGACTCCTCAACATTCTGAACTTCGTTTGCCATTTTCTTGACACAATTATACAAATTGTATCAATTATGAATGTTTAAACCTATAAACAATATGATAACAAAAGAAATAATATAAAACCGCTTGGTTTTATAATCCATTTAAATTTTCACAAAATCTTTAAAACATTTTATAATCCGTGTAAACATTCAACAAAAATTTTAAACATTTTATAATCGGTGTAAACGTTCAACAAAATCTTTCAACAAAAGAAAATCACACAAAAGCTTAAGAGCAAATCGCGAACCAAAAATCTCAAGTCGCTTGGTTTCTTAATTCGTGTAAACATTTAGAAAACAAATCGCATATTTAATAACTATCGAAATCTCAACTTTTTGACGGTTGAAAATCGAAAAAGTGGAGCGATTTATTTAGTTATACCAAGAACAATCGTTTAATATGTGTAATCTCTTGAAAGGATTCATGGATTCAAGCTTTCACAAACCACAACAAATGTAATCCACAAATCCTGCGGGTGATAATTCTGAGTTAAGACTGTAGGACCCTTAAAAAGGAAATTGCAAATAGAATGTGATTAGATTACCAAATGTATAATCGTTAAGGAAAGCAGTCATATTCGATATTGAAGAATCTCTTTCCTTAACTCAAATTATCACCCGCAGTGAGACGGTTGACAGTGATAATCGAATCCTAGGATAAAACTGATACGTATTTATTTTAGCTCTCACTCGAAAATAATACCAGTGAACAAAAACACTACTAATACTCTCGAGTAACTTACTTGGTTTGCAGGGGAATGAGCTTTTGAGTTTTTTTTATGTATCACAATGTAATTGATCTTGTTGTTGAGCTACTCCACAGAAACCGGCGAGTGAAAACAAGAATTGAGGAAGTGGGTGGAGACCGCGAATACAAGGGAAGGTGGAGATGGTCAAATTGAAACCCTCCAAAAGACTCGGTCTTTTAGTTTTCAGAGAAGAGAATATTATCTTCTCTTTAACCTAACCATTCACCAATCAATGTAATTAAACCAATCACAAATTGGACCGATCAATTAAATTAAAAGCAAACCAAATTAGATTGATCTAATTTGATTGAGATTAACTTTCCTCAATACATATACTATGCAATTATAACCCATACTTTCTATGTGGGACAAATGACATGTTTTATAAAACTAAGTCAATTCTCCTAAGGCCCGAAGACTCATTTCAATTCACACTCAAACCACATTTATAAAGTTCCAAAACTTTAAAATATTGGTCCAACAAAAATATCACATTGTTATAAAATACTTATATTATATATATATATATATATTGAAAAGAGAAGAAATTTGCTTACGTTTGTTTGTTGGAAGATGAAAAAGAGCAAAGATGAAAACTTGTAATATTATAAAATTTTAACGTTTGTTATATGTGTGTACAAAATGAAGTGAATCACCTATTTATAAAACTCTTTAAGAGATGGGTAAATAAGAAAATAGTAAAGAAGTAAAATGGATAATTACTACAATAAAACACGCAAGGTATAGTACGTGTAACTCTCCCCCTTCATTATTGATTTAATATATTACATATTGCCTTATTAAAAACCTTTCTTGTAAAACCAAATAGGAAAAACCTTAGAAAGGAAAAAAGAGTGCAATAGCGAAAGCTCCCCTTTGAATGATAAGGATTGAATCACATCTTTACACATCATGCAGATGTCGCATTCCAATATTGTTGACATGTTTCCTGAACGAAGCGGTACGCAATGGCTTTGTGATGAGATCTGCAACATTATCAGTCAATTGAATATATTTTACTTTGATATCTTTATTATTTTCGAGCTCTTGGGTGTAGGAGAAGTATTTCAGATGAATATGCTTTGTTCTATCACTTTTGACATATCACTACTTTTTCTGAGCAACACATGCAGCATTGTCTTCATATAGTATGGTTGGTTCCATATTTAATTGTAACCCTCTACTTGATCGATTGTTTCAACTTATTGACTGTAGCCATACGCATTCTCTACATGTTTCGTGGAGTGCAATAATTAACGCATGATTTGAAGATGTTGCTACAAGTGTCTGCTTTTGAGAACGCCATGATATAGCAGTCCCTCCAATACTGAACACATATCCTGTTTATGATAAACTTTTATGTAAGTCTGATAAGTATTCTGCATCTCCAAAACCAATCATTTGGCCATTCAAAGTTTTAGAATAAAATAATCCCAAATCAGTAGTCCCTTGGAGATAGCGAAAAACATGTTTGATTCCATTTGATCTCTTCGCGTTGGATATGAACTTAATCTAGCCAAAAGATTAACTGCAAATGATATATCAGTTCTAGTGCAGTTTGCAAGGTACATAAGGGCTCCAATTGCATTTGAATACGGTAGTTCTGGACCAAGTATCTCTTCAGTATCCTCAACTGGTCAAAAAGGGTCGCTTTCAATGTTCATAGACCTAACAACTAATGGAGTACTAAGAGGAGTTGCCTTGTCCATATTAAACAATTTTAACACTCGTTTAGTGTATGTGGATTGGTGTATAAATGTACCCTACTCAGAGTGTTCTATTTGTAGGCCTAGACAATACTTTGTCTGACGGAGATTTTTCATCTCAAATTCTCCTTTTAGATATTCTGCTGCCTTTTGTATTTCCTCTTGAGTTGTTTAGATCAACAACATACACTGCAATTATCACAAATATGGTTACTGTTTTCTTAATGAAAACACATGGGCATAGGATTGTTTACATATCGTTCATTGATTAAATGCTCATTGATATGATTATACCACATTCTTTCAGATTGCTTCAACTCATACAGTGATCTTTGCAACTTTATTGCATATAACTCTTTTGGGTTTAGATTTCAATGTTTCTGGCATTTTCAGTCCATCCATAATTCTCATATAAATATCTCTATCTAATGACTCATATAAATATGCAGTCACAACATCCATAAGTCTCATTTCAAGATTTTCATTAACAGCTAAGGATGTCAAATATCTGAATGTAATATCATCCATAATAGGAGAATATGTTTCCTCATAATCAATCCAGGGTCTTTGAGAAAAACTTTGAGCTACCAGCTGAGCTTTGTATCTCACAACTTCATTTTTCTCATTTCATTTTCTAACGAATATCCATTTGTACCCGACTGGTTTCAAATCCTTGGGTGTGAGTTCGATAGGTCCAAATATATTTTATTTGTTAAGTGAATCAAGTTAGATTTGCATTGCATTTTTCCATTTGATCCAGTCTTGCCTCTTTTGACATTCAAATACAGAGTTTGGCTATAGATCATCATTTCCTTCATTAATATCCTTTGCCACAATACTTGAGAAAATGTCATCAACTAATCTGTTTCTATTCTATATCTTTCTATTATGTATGTGGTTGATAGATATCTCATGATTTCTTTCTTGTTTTTGATGCTCGATATTTTCATCAGATTCTTAATTCGTATATTCCAAAATGTTTTCTGCTATTTTGGGGATACCATTTTCTCCAACTTCTTTCTGTTTTCTAGGATTTTTGTCTTTAGAAACCAATAGGTCTACCACGCTTGAGGCGTGCATCATTTGCTTTTCCAACTTCATGTGTAATCTCAATTCTGGCAGGGATATTTGTTGCAGGTATATGAGATTTTGTTATTGTCTTTGTATCTGCAAATGCATCAGGTTGTTGATTTGCAATGCTTTGCAAATGCATAATACGTTGAACTTCCAGTTCATATTTTTTTTGTGGGAAGGGCAAGGTGTACGAGAGATCGTACACACCATTTTATTTCTCTTTCGACTTGTTTGTTCCCCCCCAGATCTGGGAATACTTTTTCATCAAAATGACAATCTGCGAATATTGCCATAAATACATCACCAGTTTGTGGTTGTATGTATCGTATGATAGATGGAGAATCATAAACAATATATATTCCTAATCTCCTTTGTGGCCCCATCTTTGTATGTTGTGGAGGTGCAATAGGTACATATACCGCACAACCAAATATTCTTAGATGAGATACATTTGGTTCACAACCACATACTAATTGTAATGGAGAAAATTTATGATATGCCCTTGGCCTTATCCGAATGAGTGCTTCGGCATGCAGAATAGCATGTCCCCATACCGAGGCTGGAAGTTTTAATCTCATGATCAATGGTCTTGCAGTCCATTGTAAACATATAGTTAATGATTCAGCCAAACCATTTTGTGTATGAACATGTGCTACTAGGTGTTCAACTTCTATCCCTGTTACCATACAATAATCATTGAAGGCTTAGGATGTGAATTCACCAGCGTTCTCTAATCTAACTCTTTTAATTGGATAATTAGATAACTAAGTTCTTAGCTTGATTATCTGAGTTAGAAATCTCGCAAATTCCATATTTCGAGATATGATAGTAGACAAATATGTGATTATCTGCTTAATGCATCAATTAATACCATAAAATAGTAGAATGGTCCATATGGTGGATGTATAGGTCCACATATATCACCTTGAATACATTCAAGGAATTTTGGTGACTCAATATCTATTTTAGTTGGCGATGGCATTGTGATCAACTTTCCAAGAGAACATGCATCACATGTCATTTTATTTCCCAAAAATATTTCATGGGGTTTCAATGGATTACCATATGAGCTTTCGATTATTTTTCACAACATTGTGGTGCCTGGATGTCCAATGCCATCATGCCATAATATGAAATCATCAAGATTCCTTTTGATCATGAGGTTAGATTCAACTGCATCTATATAAGTATGATGCAAACAAGAAAGGAGTTTTGGGATCTTTTCCAGTATAAGCCTTTTTCCACACTTTTCAGAAGTTATATACAAATACTTGTTTCCATTCTCTGTTGAGGACTGAGTATCGTACCCTTGTAGGTATATGTCCTTAAAACTCAGTAAATTTCTCTTAGAATTTGGAGAATACAAGGCCTTATTAATGCAAAATTTTGTTCTATTAGGCAACATAAAGTTAGCTTTTCAACGGCCTTCAATCAAGTTTGTAGGACCTAATATTGTATTGATAGTCATTTTTGTTGATCTTAAACTAGAGAAGTATCGTTTGTTTCTCATAATTGTGTGCATTGTTCCACTATCTGGTATACAAATCTCTCTGGTTGTTTCCTTGAATTTTGTTCCCTTTGTATCATGATCCATTTCTGTAATAGTCATTAATAAAAACGTAGCTAAATTTATTTGCCACAAGAACATAGCAAACTATATTTTACAATAAAACATAGAAAACTTTATTTTACAATAAAACATAGCAAACTTTATTTTACAATAAAAACACACAATTATACATTAGTTTTGTGAAAACAACATAGCTAAGCAAACAACTGAAAAACATAATAACTTTAAAACAAACAACTTAAGATGTGATAGTTATTCATGGCATACTGGAGATTATTTAGTAACTACAAGCATCTTAGTTTTCCTCATGAGTGGTCTCATCGAATTCATTAGCAAAGTCGGAAGCATCGAGGTGCGTTGATCCCTCAGAGTGTTCCATAAGGTTCACTTGTTTTCTTTTGCGTTTGAGTGACTCTTTGTATTGTTTACAAAGGTGTGAAGGAGTCTGACATAGTTTAGACCAATGCCCTTTTGATCCGCATCTGAAACATATGCTATCACGCTTCTGGGTGATATTCTTTTAAATATCTTTCCCTTTGGAATTTTCTTCAGATCAGACCCACTTGAACAACCTTCGTCCTTGTGAATTGTAATACCTTCCACGTCCCTGATGATATCGACAACCACGACCCGATACGT
Source organism: Lepidium aucheri (assembly GCA_900406435.1). Classification (NCBI taxonomy): domain Eukaryota; kingdom Viridiplantae; phylum Streptophyta; class Magnoliopsida; order Brassicales; family Brassicaceae; genus Lepidium; species Lepidium aucheri. Next base: position 51,523 of record OVBA01000507.1, on the reverse strand, counting down.
TTGACTTTCTTGTTCTGTGTTTTTTGCGTTTGTTGCATCCAATTCAGGGAATGCTCTGGTTCCAGTAGGACGAGCATTATGATTCTTTATGAGAATTTCATTATTCTTCTCTGCTACCATAAGAGCCCACAATCAACTCCGAAAATCTTTCAAATCTGCATTTCTTGTATTGCTCCTGAAGGACATAATAATTTTTGTGGAACGCAAGGTAAGTCTTGTTGAACATTTCTGCTTCAATTACTTGCTTACCGCAATATTCCAATTGTGCCGCTTATTCTTAACATGGCAGAATTGTATGCTTCCACCTTTTCAAAGTCTTGAACCTTAAGTTTGCCCACTCATCCAGAGCATGAGAGAGTGTTATTTCCCTCTAGTTTTCAAATCTTTCTTTTAGAGCTTTCGGCAGCTCTATTGGGTCTTTAAAGTGCGCATAATCATGAGTTAGATTTACATCTAGATGCCTTCTCAAAAAAATAACTTTGTTTGCCTATTCATGATGTGATGCCGTACTTTTCATTTTTATGGTTTCAGATAGTTTTTCTGACTCTAGAAAGAGTTCGACATCTGTTGTCCAAACTATATAATTAGCTCCAGTTATTTTTAGAGTCGGGAACAAAAGCTTTTCAACATTACCATTTCATTTCTAAAATAAAACAGAATATTGTTAGAATTTCATTAAATTAAATTAAAAACCGTATACATTGATGTATGAAGCAAATATAAAGAAAAATATAGAATAGACAAGTAAAAAACTATTAATTTGAAACTCTATGGGAGTATATCTTCCAACTAAAAGACCGTAAATAACAAGAATGATTACAACAAATACAAGGAACAAAAAGAAGCCAAACATTTTTTTTCAAATAACAAAACTAAAAAAATTTCTTTGAGTGAATACGAAATGTTTTGGATGAGGTAAATGAGTAAAAAATGAGTATATCTATAAACTGAAAAATAACTATTCATGATCCTTAAATAGACGCTTGAGAAAATAGAAAAATTTGAAAAAATTTCTTCATGACCGTTGGTAAAAATTTTAAAACAATAAATTTATACATAATATATGCATGTGAGTAAATCTATGCACGCATCACTATATATATATATATATATTATATTACATATATATATATATATATAATTATTTAATAGTTCAAAAAGATGAGTTTAGGTAAATAACTCACGTTCAAACATTTTCCTTTAACTGCATGCATGAATAATTATTAGTTAAAGAGTAATTTTGCATGTACGTGTTTTAGGTAGGTTTTAATTATCAAGCAATAAACAGGATTTTAATAACTAAATCATAATAGCATAAAATATTAAATAAACAAAAAAAAATGAATAAATGGTTGAGCCGACCATACAAATAAATGATAAGGTCATCAAGTAGTCCATACATATAATTGTAAAGGGTCAAACCACATATATGATAAGACATACGAGCTGTCCATACATATGTATGATAAAGAATTGAACATATACTGAACACAGACGTCCATACATATATGGTATGGCACATAAATTAATTAATGCAACTTCATATAAAAATTAAAAAAAGATACTGATTAAGAGACGGTCGTGCTGATAACGTGTTATAAAATGCTTAGATATATTTTATATATGTATGTTATTATACTGAAAATAAAAGAAAATTGCGTATTGTTGGAAGATAAAACGGAGCAAAGATGAAACTTTGTAATATTATAAAACTCTGTTGTTTGTTATATGTGTGTACAAACTGAAGTGAATCCACCTATTTATAGAAGTAGTAAAGAAGTGGGTAAATAAGAAAATAGTAAAAAGGTAAAATGGATAATTACTACTATGAAACATGTAAAGCATAGTACGTGTAACACATATCATATTACTATTATTTTTTACCAATTGAATCAAGATTCGATTCCCAATCTAAATGTGAGGTTACACGATTATTAAGAATATAATCTTGATAAAGAGAATTAGGTAAGTGGTTTGTAAGGATCTTTGAAACCAATATGATTTCATGATAAAGAGCTTCATTGAGTGGTGTTGTGTCTGAGAGAATAAGAGTCCATAAAGAAAGGTCCGGAGAAACAATTGATTGATTTTCAGATATACGAAGAAGGGCCCTTAAAGAATCCCGTTCTAAATGGATATAGGTTTGCACAGAAACGAGCTCTCAAAATTTTTCTACACTTGTAGCCACTACGATGTAGAGCTTCTTCAGAAGATGCTTCATCTTCGGCATTGATCGTCGACAACAAACTGATTTTTCTCTAAAAATCTCGAGTTTATCTGCACCGACATCTTCGAAAGTAGGTTTGATAACATGCGCACTCTTTTTCGTCAAGCTTCCTCCACTTTGGTAAGAACAGCTTTGACTATTTGGATTTTTGACGAGATTCTTATCAATGAAAGCTATCATTAATTTGCATTCTTCTTTAATGAAACATTACATGTGATTAACCAAAACACTGGTCACTAGGAAGTGGACCAGGAATCGACCCGTTACCCAAAAACTGAAGACCAAACACCACAAGAATGGCTAAAACCAACAAATATGATAAACCCTCGACTGCACCCAACAAACCAAACGGTCCATTTGGCAGACCCGACCCGGTTTTTGTCTTGGTGTACAGAGACCAACCTACGATACCAACTACCACCAAGTAACTCACACCCTCTAATGCTCCGATTGATCCGGCCGGTCCTGGTGGTAAGCCACAACCTGTGGTCTTGAGAGTATAGAGAGACCAAGCGATAACCGGCGTCGATACTAAACCTCCGGCTATAGCTGCGTTTTCCAAAAATCCGCCTGTATCAGTATTGTCCTTGGCCTTAGCTACTATTCTACGTGACGGCTTAAGTGATCGCTGGATCAGGTTTTTCCGGTGAAATGACGGTGGTAGAGAGGCATAAATCGGAGATAGTAGAAGCATTTTGAAACAGGAAAAAAATTACAAGAGATAATAATTGGCATCTCGCTACTAAAGAGTTTTGCGTGATTGGGTTGTTTTTCTTTTTCATTTATGGATAATAAACGAGAGGCTGTGATGTGATTTAGAATTCTACAATGAATGAGATAATTTATATTATCCATATACAAACTATCTAAATCTCACGTGCTTTATAACAACTTTGCACAGATATGAAAATTATATTAAAACCCTCATTCTTAATTTAATGATTTAATCACTAAATGATGATAAACGAATAACACTCGGTGAAAACATATTGTAATCCACTAGATAGACAAGCATAATTCAAACTATAAATTATGGTACATCAGTTCTCACCATCAGATTTGATACAACTGGACAACAAATTAAAATAGTACTTAGGGATCAAATCCATGAAAACCGAGGATTGTACTATCGATTACTAAATCTAATTCAAGGTAAGAAAAATTAAATGAGAAGTGGTCATAACTAACAACTTAAAACGAATAATTATTGTGAAAATAAATAATAAAAGCATCAGACATCGGGAAATCATCAGGAAATAAGGAATCAAATCAAGAAACTATTCAGGAAACACAATTAATCAATTCTTGACTAAGACATAGAAATATAGCAAACCCACTATCGTGGCATCGCCTAGTATATCTAGAGACCTAGAAACGTAAACTACCATTTTCTCTTAGAGATCTAAATACGCCGTATTGAATTAGTTTGGTAGGTCTACAATTAGCTTTAACATCAGCTTGCATTGGTTAAGGACTAATTTCTCGTCTAAGCTAGTTTAGACATCTAACAAGTACTTTTAGTGAGTTAAACAACCTAAGATCATAAACTAAGTGATCATGGTAGTCTAAGCATTACACATGACAATAGACGGAGAACAGATAAGATCTCATCACTTTTGTTCTTAATTCATTGAATCCTAATTCTCTAGAAAACCTTAAACCTGATTAGAGAGCTACTCAAACATGATCAAAGAAAACAACACAAACGATATCATAGGGAACATAATTGAATCAAAAAAGGAATAATAAACATGGTTCAAAATTCTTCTCCAAAGTGTAGAGGATGATTCTTCTTCTCTTCAAAAGCTTACAAGAGTCCGCCATAAAAAATGAAAAGGTTGATTAAAAAAATCTCAAAAAGTTAATTTAAAATAGGCTAAACATGCGTCTGGTACAAAATAAGGAAAATCTTGAAATTTCATGCAGGCTCGTGGATTGGTCGATGTAGATGTAGATGGATCGATACACTGTAGAATGGTCGATCCTGATCTTTGCTGGTTATTCCACAGATCAAGCGAAAATCACTTATAAAGGATTGGAAAAATCGATCCAGAGGTAGCCGGTCGATCCAAAGGTCATGTGCTGCTCTTGGTATTGTGGAGATCGATCGGTTCAGGAGGGGAGTGATCGATCTTGGAGAAAACGCCAGAAATACTCCTTTTTACTCCAATCCATGTTTTGAGTGCTTTGTTCCATCCTAACCTATTTTGTACGTGAAAAAACTCTAAAACACTAACAAAAAGTTAAAAAAAAACCTAAAAGTATGAGTCAAAATTGAAAAAAGGTGATACATCAACTACCGTAAACTTAGCTTTTTGCTTGTTCTCAAGCAAATAGAAAGACTAAGAATGAAAAAAGAAGTGTAGCAAAGGAACTCATTCTTCATAAGAGTACTACAAAATCAATTCCTTTAGCAGACCACATGAAAAACTTACCTGACAGAATGGAGACCACCTTGTACTTATCCCAGACTTTGCAACTGTCACAAGCAACCTCCACAATCCAAGTGAGTGACCCGAATGCACCATACCAATTTTGTAAGGTATCTAGGTGCAGTCTCATCGAGGGGATATTGATCAAAGGACACATGGGTTTTTCTTCAGCCTTGATACTACTTTCCCTATGGTTCCTTTCCTCTCTTTTCATCTATATTGCAGCCGATATTTTCGCACTTACATAGGGTATCATTTTATTTTATTTTATTGGTTGGTTCTTTAGTAACTCAAAGAACGAAAGCAAGTGTAGCATCATTGGAGTTATCTTCAGCCAACATAGCACCCAGCTTTGTTTTTATAGTTACTTCAGACATATCACGTTCAGCACAAGTACTTAGAAAATATTAGAGAGAGGGGAACTCCACTCACACAGATAAGTCATTGAGGACGTAAAAGGGAACCTGATCCAATGTATTCTAACCTCCTTGACAAGAGAGTTACATCAAGTTAGGTGTGAAGAAGACATGATACTCTTTGAATACCCAAGAAGATGTGGGTAACGTTATAAAGTTGCGTAGTCTCTGAGTTTTCCAATAGTCAATCGAATCCTGTCAGACTGAGTCAATGGTTACTTAAGTTCATGAAAATGCATTAAAATTTGAAAATCATAGTTCCTACTACTGGTTTTTAGACTCAATAAAAGCAAACTGACTCAAGAAAAGCATAAAAAAGACTTAAATGAAAACAAAACGAAGAGAAATAGCGTTAGTCACAGTAAGTGTCCTCCCGCAGACTTACTTCACACACATCAGAGTGAGAATAAACTGAAGGAAGCACGACTTACGTAGAAAAGTAAGATAAGAAAAATACAAAAGACTAAAAAGAAACAAGTAAGAGAAATGATCAAACTCTACAGGTCATATGCAGAAGCTCTTTTGTTCTCCTAGAGTGCAGTGATGTCGTGATACGCGCAGATCCATAGTCTCCTCATCGTCCTCTTTTTCTGACATAGCACCACGCCTGTGTCCAGCAACATCAGGTCTCGCATTAATAGCTCCAGAGCTTGGGCCAACTTGCATACTCCCTGATGGCTCGCCCAGGAAAGAAGGCACATGCACCTTGATCTTCCTCAGTACATCTTTCATGCACCGCATTATAGAGTGCTTCTTCACCTAAGTGTCATACACCATCGTCTGTACTCCCTGTTAGTAATATAATCATAGAAAGGGTAGATCATACTCAGTAGTGTACTCTAGGATGATGTGCTCCATTGTGGGCTCTGTAGGAGGTTGTGCCTGAGCAGAAAGTGGCGGAGATGCATGATCTACATATCGGCGTGATGCAACCCGACATGAAAGACGTCAAGGTTCTCGCTTAGCAACCTATAGATGAGTAATGTGTGGCTCAAATTCCACATTGGAGTGACTAGTGACTGAGGTGAGTTCTGGCAGTGGAAGCTTGCACCAGCAAGGCTCCCAATCATGAGCGTAGTATCTCCACCTAGCTATGGTTTTTCATGTACATGCAGTTTGTCATGAATCTCTCATCCATCAAATGAATCCGCTCAACCTTGGGTATGTTAGTGAGATCCAACATGTGATGTATGAATATTAGAGTGAGCAGACTTCATATTGTCTCCTTTAGTTACGTACCAGACAATCCTCTGAAACGTCTGCTAGTGAGAAACCTAGCAAACGCAAACCCCCAGTTGATGTCAAGGCGTGGATGTAGAGAAGGATAAGCATTGCCATAAAGATCAAGGACCACTAGAGCAATCATATAGTGAAGAAATTCTAGCTCGGGCTTAGTAATTGCTCCAGAATCCTCCTTGCCAAGCATAGTAGACCCGATGATCTTCCCTACTATCTTTATCGCAGGGTTCCTGATATGAGTCAGCTTCATTGCACGACCCCCGTACCCACCTTCTGCTATAATGTCCCATAGTATCAAACTAGGCGGACAATATGGTGAAGGCAAGATCCTCTGCTTGTATGAAAAATCCTTAAGACATAAAGCTGTTATATTGTTATCTCATACAGTACACCACTAGAAGGAAAACATGAGTGTAGCTGCATACAGTAGACCATGTGGATCCACAATCTCATATACCTCGCAGGAGGCCAAGAACCAACAAACAAGCTTGGGATACAATGGATAACTGCAATGTGCAAACGTCCCAATACCGAGCCTCCCCAAAATAACATTCACCATCATCCAATATCGCAAACCTCTGTAGTGTGTTGGTGCATATAAACTTCATCGGGACTATCGTGTTCTACAGGAGCTGGTCATAGAAGACAATGTGATGACGCTCCCAACTGTTTCCTCTCTCTCTTCTAACATAAGCAAAGTCTGTCTTGAGAGGTGACCAATCTGTAGTACATCTCTCACGGCTCCAAAAAGGTTTACCATCTGGGTGAAGCCATGGCTCATTAGTCCAAAGTTTGACCGCACTATGTGGCCTAGAACTAGAAGATTGTCCGGTTTCCTGTCCTTGCAACGAGGATCTCCTAACCTTCTTTGAAGGTTTCTTAACTCCTTCACGAACCACTGCCTGAAAAAAAACATAAAGAAAATGAATGACATAATCGTCATCTTAGGTATGAGAAATCAAAAAATCCTGACATATATTGAGATTCATGTGAAAAACAAGTTCAACCTAACAGCAATACAGTAAAACATCCAACAATGCATCAAGTAATTCATTCCAACTCAATTCTAAACCAAAATATCTAAAATTTCCCTAAATATTCCTTCAACCTAAAAATCAAATTCTACACACAAAAATTTCCAGATTTTAGGCAAGTCTAATCATGAAATCATCATACAACTGCACAAGAAGATAGATTATGTATCACAAATCAAGCATATTACAAAATTTATAAATCTCCAATATCTTCAATTTTTGTGGAATGAAAAATTAGAGAAAGAGAGTTGTACATTTTCATATCAAAAATGAGACTAGGATATCTAGATAGAGGAATAAATTCAAGTGAAATAGGCTCAACAATCATTCAAAACTGTTGAGAATTAAAAGAATTATACTCGATTGAAATTATTGATAAGTTATCCCAAAAATCGTCCTAGAGGGTTGAAAAGTGGTTTTTATCCAAAAAGTTGAGTTCCTTCTGTTTGAAAAGTGTTTTTTGGTTCAACTTAAGTGAACTGATCCAGATTTCAAAATGAGAAGACTAACCTTGCTCTTGGATCGATCAATCTTAGTGCTAGATTGATCGATCTGATGTTTCCTCTCGAAATCGGGTCTTCGAGATCGATCAATCTCAAGTGATGAGATTGATCTGCATGTGTAGGGCAAAGGTTGCTGATGGCATGATCAATCGATCTTCATCATTTTCGTTGATCACCAGGTCATGCGCTTGAACTCTTTCTTTAGTGTATCGATTGATATCCAGGGGTGAGGTTGATCGTCAGGTCGTACGCAGGTGCTATTTGTCCATCGGATCAACTATTTTGAGCCGAGATCGATCTCCATGTCATGTTCAACTCCTCATTTTTCAGTGGATCGATCGATTCTGGTTTGGATCGATCGATCTCAGTTGTCCGACCAAAATTTTCTTACCTGAAACAAAAGAAAACAAAAAGAAGAAAAACATAAAATGGAAAGTGCAGAAAACAAAAGGTACCTACTAGTGAATTTCTTCTCACTTAGTGCTTGTTTAAAATCATTAGCTCGACTCAATCACCTTTTATATGGTGGGTAGACTCTTAGGATGAGTTGTTTGTCCTTTAGAGGGGTGGTCATTTGCGACATACAACTTCAAGTGTTGATCGTCGTCGGCAAACTCAACTCTGGCATCGTCCATCAACGATACAGCTCCGCAGGGCTTGACCTCTTTCACAGTAAAGGGTCCTGACCATCTTACTTTGAGTTTTCCTGTAAAAATCTAAGGAAAAGAGTTAAACAAAATTACTTGAGAGTTAATAGTAAATTTATGCTCAATGATACGTTTGTCTGGATGATCCATATCTGGAGTGTCAAAGGAGTCTACTAAATCTTCTGCAAGCTCTCAATCGACGCTTCCTTCCTCGATAGACTCATACACTCATCGAAGGTCGACAAAGTCCAAACCACTACCTTTGATTCTGACATCTCTTTGACTCCCTTAACTTAACTGATCATACCACATAAATTATCACTAGGTACCGAAATGGGATATGAGAGCCCTTTATCGACATTCTCTAGAACCACTCTCTTGTGGGGGAATTCAATCTTAGCCCCAACAGTATTCAGAAATGATCTTCCCAAGCGTATGGGAATTGCACCACTTTGTGGGATCTCCACCACACCACAGTGAAGTCTATTAGAATCTTGTAGTTTCCAACCAGAAGTAGATAACCAACTAGTCTTCCACACGGGCACTTAGAAGAGGCGTCTCCAAAAAAAATGGAGGCATTGTGATCCCGCATAAGCTCAATTCCTAGCTTTTTCATCGTATCCAATGAGACCACAATCATACTTGCTCCTGAATCACAAAGTGCATCATCGAAATTCAGCTTCCCAAGAGTGCAGGGAGTGGTGTAAACTCAACTTGATCTTCAAACTTAGTGAGATGTTTTGGTAAAGGAATTTGTGGCTTGAATGCCCCATAATTGCCAACGTCAGTAGCCTTCTACACTTCCTTGCTAACATCAAAATCTGATATGACAACATTGCAAGATTCCTTGAGATTCTTCTCCACATTCCACAGAAGTACTCCCTGAGGCCTTCTCATCGCCTCTGTAGTCTGAGCAACATGAATGTCTAGCTTCTTCATATGAGCACACACCGACTCATACTTGTTGTTAAGGTCGTTATACATGCCATCAACCTTAGCATTAATCTCCATTGTAGGTTTTCTGCTGCTCCTGCATAAGTTGATGTATCAACAACTTAAGCTTGTCATTCGAAATTCGAGATGATCTTGCTGGAGCTTGTTGTTGTTGTGGCACTGCCTACTAAAAAGGCTTAAACGGTTTCTGCAAAGTTTGACCTCCACCAGAATTCTACACATAAGGCTTCTGGTATTTCTGATTGTTTCAGTTTGCCCTAAAATGGTGGTCTAAGTGGCATCATCTGAGTAGGAAACACTAAGTCCTGATAATTCTCCACATTAGTGCTCCTGTAAGATAGATAAGACTGTTTTGTCCCCTTGTTCTCCCAGTTCACATAATCGACCTCTCTCTGATTATCTGGAAGGTCCGAATTATCCTTCATATAAGCAACTTCTCCTACTTCAGCACAATTTTTATCTCCCCTCTGGTTGGGTTGGCTCGCTTTAATCAGCATGTCCAACTTTTCAGTAAGCTCGTCGATTTTCTGTGACTCCACACTGTTAACACAAGAACTTGCAACCAAGTTCTCAATGAGGGTAAAAGCCTCCTCTCTTTTTTCATCATATAATATCCATTGCTAGCTGCATTCAAGAATTTCTTGTAATCTCACTTGATACCTCCATAAAAGATGTTCAACAGCTACTCATCGGTATACTCGTGGTGTGGATAGTCTCACTGGTATTCTCTAAATCTCTTCCAAGATTCACTAAAAGAATCACCAGATTGTTGCTGAAAGGCAGTGATCTTGTTCCTTAATGTAGCAGTTATGGACTTGGTATAGAATTGGTCCAAAACGCAGCTCTGACCACTTCCCAAATAGTGTGTGATCCTGTAAAAAGCGACTTCAACCATCGAGATGCCTTGTTAGACAGAGAATGATGGAAGAACTTACACTTCATATAGTCTGCAAGGACTCCATTAGAACTCGTAGTGCTGCACACGTCCTCAAAGTTCTTGATGTGATCCATCGAATTCTCCCCTTGTACACAATTTAAGACGTACAGCTTGACCAATCCAATTAACTGAGGCTTGATCTCATAATTTTGCATCTTAATCGGTGGAGGACAAATAGTAAACATGTTCTAATGGAACTAGTGAGGTGTGTCCAGATCACCTATGGCTCGTCATTGAGGCTGCTCCTGTTGTCGCCTAAGTTGAGCAATCTCTCGCTGCAACTGCTCCACAATAACTACTAGTGTTCACAATGTTTTAATCCTATATATCCTACTATAAGTGCACAACAATGTATTAGTAGTACTTAGGGATCGAATCCACGAAGAACCAAACTTGCACTTTCAATCACTTAATCCAAAATTTAAGCTATACTAATAGAATAATCGAATGTAAACTAACAGCTTAAACGGTTTGCAATATAATAAAAAGCATCAGGCATCGGGTATTCATCAGAAAATAAGAATCAGACAGGGAAATATTTCAGAAACAAATAGGCATCATTCTTGACTTGAACATAAAGGTTTGACAAATCCACTATCATGGTATTTTTCACTTTATCAAACAACCTACAGATCCTAACTATTGTTGGTTCCAGATTCTAGATAGGTTTTAACAAACAGGTTTAATTATCAACAATTAATCCTAACAATCAACTATAGTTGGTTAGATTCAATTGCTCATCAATGCTAGTTTAGGAATTCTACAAGATTTTGGAATGTAAAACAACCTATGATCATAGATTAGATCAAGCAAAACTAAGCATTACACACAAGCATATATGGAGAACTCTTAGTCATCGAATCATATTCAATCCCAAATCATTGATTCCTAAATCCCTAGAAACCCTAAACCTGATTAGGTAACTACTCAAACATGATTAAACAAACAATAGAAAGCATAATGATAAAGAACATGAAATTCGATTGTAATTAATAAAAAGAGTTCATAAATCTTCTTAAAAGTATGATGGAATTCTTCTCCCAGCTTACAAAGTACTCTATGAGTCAAAAATTATGTCTCTCTCTATTTCGAAAATGATAAAACAACTATATATATGATCCCAAAAACGCAGGTGCAAAACAGGAAAATTAGGTCCTAAACTCACAGGCTCGAGAATCGACCGATCAAGGGGGCTGATCGAACGATCTGAGTTGATTGCTTGATCTCTCAAAGTCTTGTTTGATCAATGGGTCAAGCGTATCTCTCAATGTAGAGCATCGATCCATCCATGATGTGTATGTCGATTAATGGGTCGAGCGATGCTTTCTGTGGGATGATGATCAATCGATCCTTGTGATGTAGGTTGATCAATGGGTCGAGCGTAGCTTCCAATGGGGTAGTGATAGATCGATCAAGGGGTTGATCGATCGATCTCCAATATTTGCTGAAAACTCTAGAAACTGCTCTGATTCATCCTAAGTTATGCTCTGCGTGTATAATCTGAAATAAACCTATTTTCTATCTCAAAAGACTCTAAAATAAACAAAATGAATCTGAAAACATGCGAGTTAGTCAGCTAGAAACCGATAAAAATGAGGTATATCAATTTCTCCAAACTTAGCTTCTTACTTGTCCTCAAGCAAAGAAAGAAAAGACTAACAGAAAGATTCTACTCCTTAGAACTCATTCGTATCAGAATATTGCATATCAATTACATAGTAAACCACACAATACTTACCTGTCAGAATCGAGACCACCTTGTACTTCTCCCAGAATTTGACAACTACCCAATCTGAACTCCACAATCCAAGCAAGTATTCTGAATTCACCATGCGACTTCCTAAAGCTTCTAAGTGTGGTCTCATCAAGGGAGTATCGATCAAAGGACACATGGATTCTTTTCCAGCCATAACCTGAACATAAAGACTATCTTCTTATGGTTTATTTCCTCTCATTTCATTGACTTTGCAGCCGATTTTTTCCTACTTACCTAGGGTATCATTTTATTTTCTCTACCGGCTGCACAACCAATTTTTCCCTACTCACCTAGGGTATCATTTTATTTTTTCTATTGGTTGGTTCTTTAGTAACTCAAAGAATGTAACAAGAGTAGCTTCATTGGAGTTCCCCTCAGTAAGCTAAAATGTTCAAGAAATTGGCACAATCATTGATGTGAATCTCAGACTACCATAATTACATAAACACAAGCAACATCATTGGAGAACTTTCACCGTTAGCTTACCACAATGCAAAACTTTGTCAACTAGTTATTTCAGATTAAACACAAAACACGTTGAAATGATTAAGAGAGGGGAACCATACTCACACAGATAAGTCTCTTACGACTGAAAAGAGAAATCTGATCTGATGCATACCAATCCCCTTGACAAGAATATTAAGTTAAGTTAAGGGTGAAGCCCACACAAGATCCATCAAAAACCAACATCGGTAGGGGTGGTACTGGAGTATTGTCAAGCCTTTAGGTTTTCCAATAGTCAATCAATCCCTGACAAACAAAAATTGATGGTACTTAGTTCATGACATGCAACAATCCTCAAAAATCATAGTTCTAGGCAAATCGGTTCTTAGACATCAAAAAGATAGCAATGTAAACAAAAAATGTCTGAAATAATAAAGCGAAAAATACAAAAACAAAAGAAAAGAAAGACATTTGTGACAGCAAGTGTCCTCCCCCACACTTACTTCACACCATCCCAATGTGTAAATAAACCTGAAGAAAGTACGACTTACGCATAAAAAGAAAACAAACATAAAGATAAATCAAGTTCGAAATGAAAAATAAAAAGATGATGGTGAGAAAGTGTCATAAAAAGACTGGGAACTCTGACTCTCTCGGTCCCCTGGTGCACATCGCCAACATGGTAGGTAACGGTCAAGTGACTAGTCATCCTCATCATCCGGTCCTTCATCAGACTGACGTCCAACAATGCAAGTCTCGCAGCCTCTGCTCGCCTACTACTCTCAGTTCTGTCCTCATCAGGCGTGCACATCCCGAAAGCAACAGGGATCTTCCTCAAAGCATCCCATAAGCATCTCCTCATCATGTGTTTCCTCACCTTGTTCTCATAATGTTAATGCTTGTACTCCGTGAACGTAAATTCATCAAATAAATGAGGTACATTGAACTGTTCACTGTACTCTAGAATCAAGTGCTCGAGAGTCTGAGCAACATTGGGCTGTGGTGGTGGGTGGCGCTCGAGCTGCAGAAGATCTATGCCGAGTAGTCCGTTGCTGAACCTGCGGCGGATCTGCCTCAACCTTGGCGATATGTGGATGAGTCAAGTGAGGCTCAAACATGAAATTATGACAACATGTGAGAGAAGTAACCTCATGAGCTGGAAGCTTGCACCAACAAGATTTTCAATCCCAAGCATAAAATATACACTTCTCCCTCTCTGCAAGGTAGCGGAAATTGGTCAAAACTCGGTCATCCATAAGCGTAATCATGTTTTTTGTAGATGACAATCAAGATGAGATGATGAAACTGGAAGATGGGAGTAAGCAAACTCCCTATAGTCTCGAAAACTGGAGAGCTAGATGTCCCTCTAAACCGACGCTCTGTGAGCAGCTTGGTAAAAACAAATCCCCAGTTGATGTCAAGCTGGTTGTACATGGGAGCAGGAATATCATCATACAAATCTGTAACAACAGGGGCGATGGCATGATGCAAGATCTCAAGCTCAAGCTTTGTGACAAACGGGTTAATCTCCTTGCAAAGCACAATCGAACCCAGTAACTTAGCCACAATCCGAACTGCAGGGTGTCAAATGTGTGTGAGCTTAAAATCCTTGTCTTGAGAGCCACCCTCAGCTAGAATGTGCCTCAAAGCGTCGTTTGGTGTGTTGTCACTGGAAGACAACATGTCCTTTGCATGCTCTCTGAACCCATAAAGCATGTACAACTCTGAAACCGTTATGTAGTACACTTCTCCCTTGTACAAATATGTGACATATAAGGCAAATGGCAGAGAATGTGGGTCGGCGGCCAAGTGGAGATCACAAGTGGCGAGGAACTATCTCACTAGCTCAGGATACAATGGGTAAGGAGTACATCTAAACTTGCCGAAACCCAATCTCTTTAACATCCCTGTGGCATTATCCAAGATACCCAACTTTTCCATAGTGGTCGGACAAAGAATCTTGGTTGGTACTAGCTTGTTCAGAAGCATCTAATTATAGAAAATCCAATGGAATGGTTGCCAACCATCCTCAGCTTTACGCCTCTTGTAGGAATTGTCCTGCCTCAACAAAGATGTGCTAGTCCTGTTCCTCAAATTCCTCTCAAAAGGATTACCATCAAGCCTTGGCCATGGCGGAAGTGCCCTCATCGACGCCTCGGTCATACCCTCAACTTGCTCTAAATTCTGCCTAGAACTTTCTCCAGCTGTAAGGTTCGATGATTTCCTAACTTTCTATGATGGTACCTTAGGTTACCTAGTTCTAGCCATGATCTGCACATAACCAAAACAAAGAAAATCGATAAAATCTGTTTTTCTTTCATAGGGTTAAGAATCTCGAAACTGTGAAACTTAGAAAAGGATATTGTGAATCAATATCCAAACCAATCAACACCAACAACAATCATCCAGCAATGCATCATCGATCACAATATTCAACTTCCAATCCTAAAATTCTCAAATTCCTAAAATTCTCCTTCAACCTTGCGCATCGGTTTCGAAGCATAATTCAATCCGACTCTGGTCTAGTGGGTTTCGAAATCACCATATAACAGTGATAAGACATTAGATTTATACAATAAAGCATCAAAAAATTAAAACCCCAAAATCTTCCCAAAACCTTCATGAAAATCGGATTGTAAATCATCAATTTAGAGGTCATACCTTTACCAATTAAGAAAGCTAATAGGAGAATCAGATAGAGGAGAAATATCCAAGTGGAATAGGCTTTTGAATCGATGAAAACAGTTAAGAATCAAAGAAGTTACATACTCTAAAAGTATTTCTCTCAAAATCGCGATAGAGAAGAAAAATATGTTAATCTCGCGCAATCGTTGTCTTCATCCGTTATAAAGCACTTACCTGGGCATCAGTAATCGATCGATTAATTATCGAATGTTCGGAAATTTCCTTGTCCGCCTGATCGGTCGATCACATATGGTTAGGTCGATCAACCGATCGAGCGATTACGCTTGTGCATCCTTGATCGATCGATCAACCCGCTGCAGGTTAATCGTTCGATTGAGCGTGTGCTGCTTATCTCTCTTAATCTAATTGATCCATTTTCCAGAGTTCGATCAACCACTCGAGCATTGGTTTCATGTGTTGGAGATCGATCGATCCTTGCCCCGATCAATCGATCTCGTCCTTGATATGACTTTTCTCACCTAAAACAAAATCAAACCAAAACAAAAAATCAAACAAAAACAGAAAAACTATGAAAAGAAAAATTACCTAATATTGGGTTTCCTCCCACTCAGCGCTTGTTTTGAGTCATTAGCTTGACTTTGTGCTACTCAAATAGCGGATTCATCCTTGGGAGGAATGTTCACTCCCTTGATCTCTTCTTTACCAATGATGAACTCTCTAAGTTATTCATCCTTCCTGTGGAATTCAGCACCTGTAGCACCCAACAACACTACAGTTCCATCAGGGTGAATCTCTTTCACAGAGAATGGTCCCAAAGTATCAAGTCCAACCTTCCCTGCAAAAACCTTAAGACACAAACGTTGAGAAGCAAACTTGTTATATGAATCAAACTTATGATCAAGGATACATGTGTCGTGTTGCTCAACTGAATCCTCCTCTAGCTCACGACAAACACTATACTCCTCATCCGACTCATGTTCTGGCTCACAAATACTCAACCTTGTTGAAACCAAACCTTCCAACTTTGAATCAGCTTTCTCCTCAGTAGAAACGCTGATCACACCACACAAAATCACTTGGTAGAACTCTATCGGATATGACACGTTCTTGTCAACCCTTTCCATCACAACCCTCTTGTTAGGGAAGTCAATTTTTGCTCCTACTTAATTGAGAAAAGGTCTCCCCAACAGTATTGGCATTACTCCATCTCTAGCCATATCAACCACAGTAAAGTCGGTTGGAACTCTGCAATTTCTCACAAGAACAGTAAAATTGATTAGCCTTCCTTTAGGGCTCTTAGAAGTCGCATCTCTGAAAAAGATGAACAAGTTGTGCTCCTGCATAAGCTCGATCCCAAGCTTCTTCATTGTCTCCAAAGAGACGACATTCACATTATAACCTGAATCACAAAGGACATCACTGAGAATCAGTTTCCCTAAGATACAAGGAATGGTGAACTCTCCTAGATCCTCAAGCTTAGTCCGCTCTTCTGGAAAAGGTATTGGAGGCCTATACTTCCCTACCTTACTCGATGCACTATCATCAACTTCAGACTTCACCATATTTCATGATTCTTTTGAATTATTCTCAACTTTTCCAGGTAGAGCTCCCTGAGGTCTCCTCATAGCTTCAACATCTGAGCTAATTGAGTGTCTAGCTTCTTCAGATGCAAAGAGACTGACTCAAATTTTTGTTCAGATCATTGTACATGTTCTCTACCTTGGTGTTGAGCTCGCGGGTGGACTTTTTTTGCTCGGTTGCAAGCTGTTGGATCAAAGCCTTGATCTCATCATTCGAAGTACTTGAAGAGCTCGTTGGAGCTTGCTGTGGTGATGCTTGCTGTGCCATGGCTTGACCATTTTCTGCCAGTTTCTTCCTCCTGAGTTCTGGTTGAAAGGCTTCTAACTATTTCATCTCTGGCCAAAACCTTGCACAAACGATTTCCCTTGAAAAGGCGATCCCTGATGCATAAGTGGAGCTGGAAACACAACATCCTGGGGGTTCTCCACATTAGTGCTCCTGTAAGAGAGATAGTTAAAATTATGTCCCCTGTTCTGCCAGTTAACATACTTGACTTCTCTCTGTACATCAATCATCTCAGAATTTGCCTGAACCTGCGCCACTTCCATACTGTCATCCAGCTGATGCACACCTATTTGACCACCTTGATTTTCCTTGATAAGCATATCAAGTTTTCAAGCAATCTCATCGATCATCTGAACCTCCACATTGTTGACCTTTCTGCCTTGGTTATACTGTGGACAATGGTTTCCTGAACTCGCAATCAAGTTGTCGATGAGGGTGAAAGCTTCATCCCTAGTGTTAGTCACAAAGTATCCATTACTTGCTGCATTCAATGAGTTCTTGTACTCCCAATCGATACAACCGCAGAAGGTGTTCAACAACTACTCATCTGAATACCCATGCGTGGAAAATCTAGTTGATACTCCTTGAAACGCTCTCATGCTTCATTCAAAGACTCACCAAAACGTTGCTAAAACGCTAAAATCTTGCTTCTCAATGTTGCAGTCTTTGATTTAGTATAGAACTGATCAAATAAGGAAGCCCTAACTTATTCCTACATGGCGAGTGAACCTGGAGGCAAAGATCATAACCATCTAGAAGCTTTATCAGAAAGCGAATGGTGAAACAAATTATACTTCATATCGTCTGCACGGACTCTATTCAAACTCGTGGTATTGCACATATCTTAAAAGTTCTCAATATGATCCATCGAATTCTCTCTCGGGAGACCATTGAAGATATATTACTTCACCAATCCAATCAGCTGAGGCTTGATCTCATAGTCTTGCCTCTAGATAGGTGGAGGTCGAATAGCAGACCTATTCTGATAGTAAGTGTGAGGTGTATCCATGTCACCTATAGTTCAGAGTTGAGGTTGTTCCTGCTGCCTCCTAAGCATAGCTAGATCTCTCTGCAACTTCTCAACTGTTTGCTGAACATTCTAGTGTCTCTGAACAGCGGGCTGAGTCTCATGATCCTGAGGAATCTGTTGGTTATCCTAATTCATTGCTTTTGCTCTGCGATTTTCTCTTTCAACTCTAGCAAGTTTTTTGTAGTCAAAACCAAGTAGATTCTCTGAATCTTGACTTCTTCTGTTCATAAACCTGAAACAAAAACAAAAACAAAACACAAAACAAAAACGTAAGTAAAAGAGAACAGACTAAAACTCGAATATCAATCGAAAGGAAACCAATTTTTTCATCGGCAACGGCGCCAAAAACTTGGTGTTCACAAAGTTTTAACCCTATGAATCCTACTGCAAGTGCACAGCAATGTTGTAGTAAAACGTAGGGACCGAATCCACGAAGAACCAAGCTTGCACTTTTAGTCACTTAATCCGAAATTTAGGCTATACTAATAGAATAATCAAATGTAAACTAACAACTTAAACGGTTCGCAATACAATAATAAACATCAGACATCGGGTATTCATTAGAAAAGAAGAATCAGACAGGGAAAATATTCAGGAACATAAAGGTTTGACAAATCTACTATCGTGGTATTTTTCACTCTATCAAACAACCTAGAGATCCTAACTATCATCCGTTCCAGATTCTAGATAGGCTTTAACAAACAGGTTCGATTATCCACAATTAATCCTAACAATCAACTATCGTTGGTTAGATTCAATTGCTCATCAATGTTAGTTCAGGAATTCTACAAGCTTTTGGAATGAAAAACAACCAATGGTCATAGATTAAGTGATCAAGTTAATCTAAGCATTACACACAAGCATAGATGGAGAACTCTTAGTCATCAAATCATATTCAATCCCCAATCATTGATTCCTAAACCCCTAAAAACCCTAAACCTGAATAGGTAACTACTCATACATGATTAAACAAGCAATATAAAGCATAATGATGAAGAACATGAAATTCGATTGTATTAATAAAAAGGGTTCAGAAATCTTCTCAAAAGTATGATGGAAATCTTCTCAAAATAGAAAAATTAGGTCTTAAACTCATAGGCTGGAGGATCGATCAATCAAGGGGGCTGATCGATTGATCTGAGTTGATTGCTTGATCTCTCAAAGTCTTGTTTGATTAACGGGTCGAGCATATCTCTCAATGTAGAGCCGATCGATCGATCCATGATGTGTAGGTTGATCAATGGATCGAGCGATGCTTTCTATGGGATGATGATCGATCCTTATGATGTAGGTCGATCAATCGGTCGAGCACAGCTTCCAATGGGGTAGTGATCGGTCGATCAACCTCCAATCTTTGCTGAAAACTCCATAAATAGCTCCAATTCATCCTAAATCATGTTCTGCGTGTATAATCTAAAAGAAACCTGTTTTTTTACCTTAAAAGACTCTAAAACACAGACAATGAATCTGAAAACATGCGAATTAGTGAGCTAGAAACGATAAAGTGAGGTATATCAACTGCCCCATCTTGACCCTAATGGTCATTCAAATGAGTTACTTGGTCAGTGGGAAGTTGCTGACTCACTGCTTCGCTTTTTTGTTCTCCCGTTCAACTCTAGCAAGTGTCTAGTTGTTGTAATTCAGAAGATCTTCAGAGCCCTAACTTCTTCTCAACATAAACCTGAAACACCAAAAATAAAAAAGAAACAAAAAATGTAAATAAAAGACTTAGACTAGAGCTCAATTTCAATCGAAAGGTAACCAACTAGTCCTCAGCATCGGTGCAAAAAATTTGATACACTCAGAGTTTTAACCCTAAAGACTACTGCATGTGCACATCAAATCAAAATAGTAATTAGGGATCGAATCCATGAAAACCAAGGATTACACTATTAATGACTAAATCTAATCCTAGCTAAGACAAATTAAATGAGAAGTGATTGTAGCTAACAACTTTAAAAGAATAAGTGTTGTGAAAATCTATAATAAAAACATTATGCATCGGGAATTCATTAGGAAATAAGGAGTCGAATCAAGAAACTATCTAGGAAACACAATTAACCAATTCTCAACTCAAACATAGAAATATAGCAAACCCACTGTCGTTTAGCCTAGAGATCTAAATACGCAATAACAATTGGTCTGATAGGTCAAATTAGCTTTAACATCAAATTTTGTCGGTTAAAGACTAACGCTCGTCTAAGCTAGTTCTAGCATCTAACAAATATTTTTGGTGAGTTAAACAACCTAAGATCATAAACTAGATAATCAGGCTAATCTAAGCATTACACACAACAATAGACAGAGAACACATAAGATCTAACACTATTTGTTTTTGATTCATTGAATCTTTAATTCTCTAGAAAATTCTAAACATGATTAGAGAACTACTCAAACAAGACCAAAGAAAAGTACACTTTGAGGAAGAATTTTGAACCCTGTTTATTATTCTTTTCGATATCATAGAAAACATAATTTAATTTCAAAAAGAATAATAAACAGGGTTTAGAATTTTACTCCAAAGTGTAGAGGATGATTCTTCTCTCAAAAAGCTTACAAGAGTCTATCGTAAAAAGAATGAAAAGGTTTTTTTAAAAAAAAAACTTGAAAACCTAATTTAAAGTATGCTAAAAACGCGTCTCATACAAAATAAATAAAATCTAGAAATTTCGCGCAGGCCCGTGGATCAGTTCATCTAGGTGTAGATCGATGGATCCACTGTAGAATGGTCTATCCTGATCTTGGTTGGTCATTCCACAGATCGAGCGCACATCACTCATCAAGGACTGTAACGATCAATCTCGAGGTAGCTGGTCGATCCAAAAATCGTGCACAGCTCCTGGTATTGTGGAGTTCGATTGATCCAAGAGGGGACCGATCGATCTTGGAAAAAGCCAAAAATGCTATTTTTTACTCTAATCCATGTTTTGAGTGTTTTTTCTATCATAACCTATTTTGTATCTGAAAAAAATTCTAAAAGACTAACAAAAACTTGAAAAAAAACCTATATTTTTAGTCAAAAACCAATAAAAATGCGATACATCAACATTGTATGTTTTCCAAGTGAAAATAGAGTTTTCCAGAAGTTAGTGATTTGATTTCCTGATAGGGAAAATAAATTTTCATACATGAACTATATTTTATTGTTAAAAGTAGTACCTGTACTACATGACTATGACTATACATTCCGGTTAAACTTAGTATATATGTCATATGATTGTGCTAAAACATACTCGTTCTATTTTAAAATAAAAATCACATACCTAAAAAGTAATATATGATATGCTTACTAAAATATTACATCATATTAATTTTTATTCAAATAATAAGAATCCAGTTAATGAAATATTAATCCTCTACATAATAAAAGGGTAAGTTTTAAAAACAACTATCTTTACTCATGTGTTATATTTACTTTTTTGGATTCTATTAGGTCCACTAAGATAAATTTAGTTAATTGTTTGTTACAAGATTATATAATACACTTGAAAAATTAATGTTATCTAGTGCATTTCGAAAAAAATAATACAAACCTATTAGTTTATTAATTCAAAAAGATTATAATATATCGTCCCTATTAATTTGAAATTAGTATACTAAATAGAGAACATGTGACTTGCATAAACTGATTTATTTATAATATATATATATATATATCTTATAATATATCAATTTTAAGAGTTATATACATATTGTTCGTCACATAAATCGAAGTCAGTTTCTTAGCTTGAAATAACAATATAATTAATTCATATAAGAATTTAGCTTCAAATAAATCGAAATCACTATAAATATTATATTTTGTATTTAGTATTTATTGTGGTATATTCTATAATGATAATAGAATTTTAAATAAAATATTTGAAATTAGTATTGTTTATAATGTTTGATTGTTACTAAATCCAAACTACATTTAAATTTTAAATTTTGTATTTAGGATTTTTTTGGTATACTGCATAATAATAACAAAATTTTAGCTATAGTATTTGAAATTAGTATTCTATTTTAATTTGTTATTCTAATTTTGATTTATATTTTGTTATTCTAACCATTTTATTCTTTTTTATAAAATTAGGTTTAAATGTCTTTTAATTTTGCCGTAATAAAAATCTATAGTCAACAAAAAACACTTAAAAATTCTATAAAATTCGATATATAAAAATGGTTCTTCATTTCATCTCAGATCTTAAACTAATAAGTAATTAATAGAAAATCAAAGTCAAGATCATTCGACTCTGTAAAATCTTTACGAAAGAGTATGGTCAAAAATTGAATTAGTTTTGGTTGATGATTAAGTAAGTTATTATATATCAATCTTTTTTATCCATTTCTATGCTTTTTCGAAATTTTAACAAAAAATAATAATATTTGTTCTTTTTATGGTTCAAAAATTTATGGAACAACAAAGCAAGATCAACTTTGAAAATTTGGTCATTTTTACAAGAGGAAAATACTAAGCTAATTAGTAATTTCGCATAATTTACAAGTATGTGAAGAAACTAATAATTTCAAAACTAGTTCTCATAAGCACAAGATTTCATTTGTTTACACTACTTCTATAAGGTCAAGTAATCCTTTGCAAGATAAATATTTGTCTCGAATTCGTAGATTGCAATAAATTATTTTAGGGGAAACTAAACCTCAATTATCTAATTGGTGAGTTTTCTTAATCCATTACTTTAAGTTTCATTATTTTTTTATTTTATATTTTTTTGTCAATATTGGGCCACAACAAGTCGGCCCATTAGCCAAATTCCTACAAAATGTAGACAGTTAGACTCGATCCCTGGATGTGTAATGGTGTCTGCATTTAGTGGTCTTACCACTTGTCACTACACAAAGGACACTTCATATTTTATATTTAATATGTAAATATCTAAAAACCAACGTTTTTATAACCAACCTTTTTAAACTTGAAAAATATGTTTTTATAATGTAAAAATGTGAAATTATATTTATATATATATATAACTACCTTGTTTTAATAACATATATATATATATATGTTATTGAACAATTGTTTCATTTGATCCTATAATTGCGAGTGAGGCTAATGGAAAAGAAAACAAACAAATTCATTTTGAGCTTGGTAATGAAGAGTATGTTTCAAGATCCTATTTAAATCATTTTATTGGGAAAACGGTCATTTAAATACCGAGCTTTTCCTTTTTTATCGAATTAATACTGGACTATTTTCTCTCCAAAAAATATCGAATTTTTCGTTGACTTTGCCAATTTGTGATAACTGTTAGTCAAACTTAACCATCCATTAATCACTGTTAAGCATCGTCAGTTAAGCATAAATATGATTAAATGAAACACTGTGTTTTGCCCAAACTAATACAAAACTCTGCGTTTTATTAAGAACCATAAAAAATCAAAATCCCGATTGCTCTTCTCTTCTCTCTTTGATTTCAAATCACAATTTCTCTTCTCTAATCTTCTCTTCGATTTTAGAATCTTAGTATTCAGAGATATAAAAATTTATTTCATGTACAACACGAGCTATTGTTGTAAACTGATTTTTATTCGATTAAATATATGTAAAATGAATACATTTGTATGTACAAACCAAACCATAAAATAAGAAACAAAAACTAATATCACATATAAATATTATTAATAAATATAATTAATAATATATGTAAATTTAATTTTTATAAAAAAAATATCTCGTGTGCAGCACGGGCAATCATCTAGTTAGTGTTGGAACTGTTCTTAGCACAACGAATACTAAAATGGAGGTTTCAGATTAAAAGAGTGGAGGAGAATATTCAAGGAAACTTGTAGATTGGATTGAGAGCAAGAGCTAGTTAACTAATAACAAGAAGAGATGATTGCCGAATTGATATTCTTATTACACTTTGTATGCCAAAAAGCAGATCCCTTTTTCAAAATATTGTGCATTTATTTATAATTTATAAAGGCGGTTACATGTGTAGAAAATAAAGGAAGATTTACAAATCTTGTTGATAAGACTGAATCTGTTAAGATTTGTGCTAGATTTGTGGAAGTTTTTCATGTCAGAACAGGAAAACTTCCATTTATCGTTTGATGATGTGTCATCCGACTTTCCTTCAGGTTCGTGGAACCTTCTGAGACGAGACATTTTGCCGAGTCAAATATTTTATCTGAGTTGAAGACTTAGAGCTTGCAACCGGGTTGTTCTTTTATATTCAACATGTTGTTTTCAGTGAACCGAAGTAGGATCTCGGATCCACCTCCAATGCTCACGATGCTCACGATTTTGTAGACTCTTGGTTTTACGACTTCAAAGATAATGTATGGCGCCTTCTAATTTGCGCCGAGTTTCTCGGCATTAATTTTGGCCGTGTTCTCGAACATTTTTTGAAGTACAAGATCTTTGAGTGCAAAATATCGTCCGTGTACTTTCTTATTGTAGTACTTTGCAAGTTGTTGTTGATAGTTTTGTACTCGAAGAATTTTCTCGTTGCGTTCTTCGTCTATTCAGAGAGTCACTTCTTTAGACATCAAGGATCTATTTGTTCATGGCATCAGCCTGGCCACTTCCGTGTGGGTTTCGTGGCGTTGATTTGCTTACTCGGATATTCCATTTGGCGCAAAAGTTGGTGAACTTCGTCGAGATGAATTAAGATCTCTGATCAGTCATGATATCGTATGTTGGCATATGATATTCTTCCACACGAATTTGATTACATCTTTATCCTTGATTTGAGAATAAACTTCTGCTTCAACCCACTTTAAGAAGTAGTCAGTCATAACGAGCATGAACCTCTTTTGACATGATGACAGTAATGGTCCGACTATATCCATTGCCCATCACATGAATGGATAAGGCATGATTGCCGATGTTAACTCCTTGGTTAGAACGTGAATGATGTGTTCGTGTCTTTAGCACATGTCACACTTAGCGATATAGTCGACGTAATCCTTTGCCATAGTCGGCCAATAGTAGCCGAGTGTTATGATCTTTTGAATGAGTGTTTTTCTACTGTCGTGGTTTCCTCCCCCTCCATCATGTGTCTTTTTGATGATCTCGTCGACTTCGTTTCCGTGAACGCAAGTGAACAATACTCTGTTTGTACTTCTTTGGTAAAGTTTTTTGCTGGCTTGGGCATAGAAAGACACTTGGCTGTCAATCGGCTCGATATCCATTTGTCTTCTGGCGTTTTGCCATCCAGAATGTAAGTGAGGGTT
This sequence comes from Lepidium aucheri, assembly GCA_900406435.1. Taxonomy (NCBI): domain Eukaryota; kingdom Viridiplantae; phylum Streptophyta; class Magnoliopsida; order Brassicales; family Brassicaceae; genus Lepidium; species Lepidium aucheri. The sequence goes on along the minus strand of OVBA01000507.1, from coordinate 26,213 downwards.
TTGTCTCTCCAATCCACTTTCTGTTTCTTGTTTTGTTTACCGTCTGCCATCTTGAAATCGGATTCTTTCCACTGGGATGATTCGCCTTTGGATGGGATATGTTGTGGATGAAAGAGCAACTACGGCGTCAGCAGATGTGTTCTCGGACCTTGAGATTTTGTTGATCTTGAATCTCAACTCCTTGGTCAGCTCCTTTACCACGTGAAGGTAAGCTTCCATTCGATCATTCTTTGTGTCGTAACCTCCGTTCACTTGGTTAACGATGAGTTGGGAGTTAATAGCAATCGATATCAGTAACTCTGACTTCCTTAGCCAGTTTAATCCCCGCATTTAAGGCCTCGTACTCTGCCTCATTGTTTGAAGCTGGGAATGCAAGTCGAAAGGACTGTTCTAGGACTTCTCCCATAGGGCTCTCCAGTCGGATGCCTACTCCTACGCCATGTTGTGATGAAGATCCATCCACATATATCTTCCATTTTTGATCCTTTACCAAGCTAGAGGTTCTAGATCTGGAGATAGCTCGATTATGAAGTCGGCTAAGACTTGCGACTTCGCACTTGTACGTATTTTGAACTTGATGTTGTACTCGCTTAATTCGATTGCCCATTTTGTCAATCGTCCTGACTGATTTGGACTATGCAGTATTGTCTGCAATGGATGAATTGTAAATAATATAACAGTATAAGACTAGAAGTAGGGTTGCAATTTCTTTGTTGAAGTAATTACCGCTAGTGCGAGTTTCTCTGTAATCGGATATCGGGACTCGACTCCATCCAATGACTTGGTGATATAGAAGATCGGATACTGAGTTCCTCTATCATCTACAACTAGTACACCACTAACTGTCGAGGTAGAAATTGCAATGTATAGAAACAGCAGTTCTCCATTTCTGGCTTGGCGAATATCGCGGTGTTGAAAGGTACTCTTTCAACTTGGAGAAATCATTTTTGTAGCTTTCATCCCACTTGAACTCTTTGTTTCCACACAACAAGCTGTAGAATAAAAGATACTTTTCGGTTGAGCGTGATATAAAGCGGTTCAAATAGGCTATTCGGCCCGTTAGCCTTTGCACTTCTCGCTTATTATTCGGAAAATAAAATTTTTGGATTGTCGTGACATGCTTTGGATTATCTCTAATTCCTCCTTGAGTGACTATGTATCCGAAAAATTCTCCCGATGTAAAAATTGCATTTTGATGGGTTGAGCTTCATCTGGTATTCATTCAGAGTTTTGATCAATGAGCTAAATGATTGACGTGATCTTCTGCTTTTATCAACTTAACAAACATGTCGTCAATATATACTTCCATTGTTTGCCCGAGTTGGTCGGTAAACATTTTGTTTACGAGACGCTGGTAGGTAGCTCCAGCATTCTTCAGACCAAATGGCATTACTTTGTAACAGTAAGTGCCCTGTTCTGTGATAAACAAAGTCGTCTCCATGTCGTCGAGGTGCATCAAAATCTGGTTATATCCCAAAAAAGCATCCATGAACAAAAGAAGTTCATTTCCAGCTGTTGCTTTGACAATTCGGTCGATATTCGGCAGTGGGTAGCTGTCTTTTGGACAAGCTTTATTGAGATCAGTAAAGTTTACGCAGACTTGTCATTTTCCATTCTTCGTTGGAACGACTACCGGATTGGCTAGCCATTAAGGATATTGAAATTCAGTGATTGATCCGATTTCAATCACCTTTTTTACTTCTTTTATCACGGCCTTTGTTCTCTCTGGCCCGAGTTTTCTTCTCTTCTATTAAAATTAGTTTATATATCGGATCAACATTTATCCTATGACTTGTGATTGCTAGGTTGATCCCAGGCATATTAATTGGTGCCCATGCGAGTGTCGTCACATTCTCTTCAAGGAGACGTATCAGCCTCTCCTTGATCAGCTTGCTAAGGTTGATGCTGATGCTTACACATTTTGTCGGGTTGTTCAAATCGATGTTGACGAGTTCAATGGTCGATTGGTCTGGCTTCTCGGGAGCAGGTGGTTCGATTAGTACCCTGCTTCCTACTAAAGCGGCGATCACGCATAATTTGTTTCTTGACTTTAACTCGGTGATGAAGCAAGTTCTAGCCATCTTCTGATCTCCTTTGAGAGTATACACTCCTTCGTTTATCGGGATTTAACATATTGATGATAGCTTGAGGGCACAGCTTTCATCGTGTGTATCCAAGGTTTTCCTAGGATCATGTTGTAGATTGGTGGTTTATCTACAACGTGTAGCTTGATCCATCTCGTAATTCCAACAACTCGGACTGCGAGTTTCACCGTTCTGATTGCATTGATTGTACTTTCATCAAATGTGTTCAAGGTCCTATCCACAGGTATAATTTGAACATCTGGTAGTGTCATCTTATCCAAAGTCTCCTTGAATATAAGATCTACTGAACTCCCAGTATCGATGAGAAATTGTGAAACATCATAGTCGGCAATTTGGAGTTTAACGACTATGGGGTCATTATGCAAGAAGCTAACTCCTTTAACATCTTCAGTGGTGAAAGTGATCATTGAATCCACAACATGCATGCACTCCTTGACGGGCTCCTAATTGATTGAGGCGACCACCTTTCATTTGTATTTTAGATCAAACGAATAGTGTTGTCACAAAATTGTAATCCGCCCATGATTACACAGACAACAACTTGTGGATCGTCAAATCTGTCATTGTCTCTTACTGGCTTTTGCCGCTTAGTTGTTTCCAAAGTTTTTTCCTTCGGATTTGCTGACTTGAAAGCAGCCTCTCGTTGCTCAGCTTTTTTCCGCTTCTGCTCTTTGTACCTCTGAGTTTCTTCTTCTGAAACCTCCAACTCTCCCTTACTGGACTTTTTAGCAAGGAATTCTTGTAGTTGTTTGCACTTCGCGGTCGAATGACCCACTTTCTTGTAGAACCCGCAATACTCATTCTGGTTATAGGTGTTGTTGAATGACTTGTCATGGGGGCTGCTATTCTCCCCAACTAGGAATGCGATTGCTAAGTTTGCTTTCCCTCTATTGTACTGTGTCGACTCGTAATGCCCTTCTCTTGGCTCTTTAGTTGTCGAGTTCCACTGTGTATCTTGCTTGTGCGAGAGGATTTGCTTGTCCTCTATGTACTATGCATGTCTCTCCGCTCTGCAAAGGGCGTCTGAGATTGTATTGGTCCTATTGATAAAAAGGTCCCGCTTAAGTGCCTCATCGGTTACCATTCTAGTTCGGAGGGCTTCAATAGCCATGTCATCGCTAACTTTGGCCTTTGTCAGAATCTTCTTGAAAAGTCTGAGATAAAACATCAAAGGCTCGTCAAATCCTTGCCTCAAGGATCTCAACTCAGCAATCGAGGTATCATGGTTGACGAATAAGGCATACTGCTTCATAAACAATTCAGCGAGTTGGTTGAAACTTTCAATTGACCCGGCTGGTAGCTTGGTGAACCATACCAAGGTGTCTCTGGTCAAATTCTCTGCAATGTGTTGACAGTAAGCTGCGTCCTCCTTGTCCACGGTGTAGTCAGTACCACTCATCATGACATTGAAGACGCTCATAAATTCTACTGGGTCCGAATTCCTATCTTAAGAAGGGCAATGGAGCTGCGATCCTCTATTTACCGAGACTCTCCTTAGTCATAGTGTTAATGGTGAGTTATGTGCTTGAGCTAGGATCCTTCCTATCTCGGGTGCCAAAATGGTAGCTTGATGGAATTTTGACTTTATGTTGTCCATCATCTTCAATACGGTTGCGGCGTATAACATCACTTGACCATGCTGTCCAGAGGTGCTCAGTATAGCAGAGTGATCTTCCACCGAGGTGTTCACTGGCTTTGGACTTGGTAAGTCTCTAAATAGTGTTCTTTGAACACTAGCCAATGCTTCTGTGCATGGCCTTTTGACTTGCGTAGTCGTGAAGACTACACTCATTCAAACGAGATTCGAGCCTATCAAACCTTTCAACGTTTCTTTGATCGGAAGCTTCATGCTGTGCGATCAGGTTTTGCACTAAAGTCCCGAGTGTCGGTGATCCCAGTGGTGGTGGCGGAAGATCAGTATCTTCACGAGTCTCTTATTGGTTCTCTTCATGAGTTCAAGTTGAATTAAGGGTTGATCCATTCGTTAAATCGACATGCTCCTGAGGGAGAGGTTCCCTCCTTTCCGATGAGCTATTGGTGATTTCTCCTTCAACCATCTTCCTTTTCTCAGAGTTTTCTCTTGCTTTTGTGAAGATGTCCTTTGATATCTTTCCCAGAGACGACGCCAAGTGTTGAAACCGGTCTTAGCAGAACCGCGTACTAAAATGGAGGTTCCTGATTAAAAGAGTGGAGGAGAATGGGCAAGGACACTTGTAGATTGGATTGGGAGCAAGAGATAGTTAACTAAGAACAAAAAAAAATTATTGTCGAATTGATGTTCTTATTAGACTTTGTATGCCAAAAAGCGGATCCCTTTTTCAAATGATTGTGCCTCTATTTATAGTTTATAGGTGACCAAAATTCTATTTGTGGGGAACTGATACATCACTTACAATCTTACATCCACGCAAACCAGAGTAACGAGTCCACCCCCGTTTAATAAATACCCTTTAATGACATTCATATCATTTTTATTTGATGTTTTAGCCGTAAAAACTCTCTCTACTTTATTGCTTTTATTTTCCTTTATGCTTGTTTAAGGTTGGTACTCTTTGAATGATTATGATTGAATGAATTAAGTATTGCTTTGATCTTTATCTTTTCTTCTTGTAATTTTATTAAGTTTTACTTTACTTATACAATTTAGATGTTCCCCGATCCTTGGCCCTCACAAAATGAGGTGCGAGTAGATCTCTTTGGATCTCGAGGATGGGGAGATCGCAGGTGAATTCGTTGATTCTACCGCCTAGCTATCCGATCTAAAATCTGATCTCTTCTAGTAAGGCTAAACTTAATAATGATCTCTCCATGATCAAGAGAGATCTGATTTGGGCCGTGACCAAAGGCTAGCGCTAACAGGAACAGAGACCATGTGCCTTGCTAGTGATGGCTTGATCCGCCGAAGAGAGATCTAGCATGTGGATCGGCCATTAGACGAGTTGGACTTTGCTTTATGCGTCCGGTTTGGCTTGATCATGGCAAGAGTCAGAATAGATCATCCGATCTGGATAGAGATCTTCACTGCGACAGCGGACCGGTCTAGCCAATATCCTGGTCTAGAGATCGCCAAAAGAATCTAGCGAGTGGGATCGGCGAGTTTGTCGTTGATCAACCTCCCTATCCTCTTGATCCTTTTTCCTTGAATAACTTAAATCTAATTTTGCATTTCTTGCTCTGTTATTTGATTATTTCTCTGTTTTAGCATTTTAAATTATGTTTTGTTTTTATCATCTAGTGTATTTTGCGAGCTTAGAATATTGTTAGATCTATCATTTTGAAAGGATGTTAGATTGACTTGAACTATGATCTAGTATTAGATAGATTGTTTGTAAGCAATCCCGAGTATTTGGTTCGACAATCCATCTTACTTACCACCACACTCAATGATTTGTAGAAGAACCGAAAAATCCTTTCATCATGAATCCATTTTCTGAAGAGGAGATTTGCCGAGCATTGTTCCTCATGGTTCCTGGAAAGGCTCCAGGTCCTGATGGTATGATAGCATTGTTTTTCCAGAACGCCTGGCCTATTGTTAAGGAGGATTTAATTAAGCTTGCGAATGATTTTCTCTCTTATGGGACGTTTGATTCATCGATTAATCTCACTAACATTTTTTTAGTTCCTAAGGTTAATTGTCCTACAAGAGTCTCTGAGTTTTGACGGATCAGTTTATGTAATATTGTATATAAGATCATCTCAAAGGCGTTTGGTCTTCGCTTCAAGAAGATTCTGTCTTTCTTGGTTATGGAAAAATTACTCCTTAGGTTGGGTTTTGCGGAACATTGGGTTTCTTGTATTATGTACTGCATTCATTCAGTAGGTTATTCAGTACTTATTAATGGGCATTTTCATGGGAGGATTATTTCGCATCGAGGATGAAGGCAAGGTGACCCTCTCTCTCCTTATCTTTTTATCCTTTGTACAGAGGTCTTGATGGCTAAGCTTAGTGCTGCGAAATGTGATAACAAATTTCGGGAATTGTTATTGCCCGGAAGTGCCCTTTGGTTTCTCATTTGTTGTTTGCAGACGATAGTCTTTTCTTTTGTAAGGCAACAACGGAAGAAACCACTATTATTTTAGAGATCTTAAAGTCTTATGAGCTTCTCTTGGGTCAACAAATTAATTTCACAAAGTCCTCGATTCAATTTTGCCATCAGGTAGATGTTGCATCTAAGGCTGTTGTGCTGAATATCTTGCATATCCATAATATTGGTGGCATGGGCAATTACTTAGGCATTCCGGAAGGTTTAGAAGGTTCAAAAGCGAAAGTCTTTGATTTTATCCATGATAGAATTAAGGATAGAATTAACTCATGGTCATCTAAATTTCTATCACGAGGGGGTGAAGAGGTCCTCATCAAGTCGGTTCTGATGGCTCTACCGTCTTTTGTTATGACTTTCTTTTGATTGCCGAAGAGTCTCTCTCAGAAGATTTCTTTGGCAATTGCTGACTTCTAGTGGAAAAACTTTGAAACCTTGTCTAGTATTCATTGGGTAAAATGGGAGAGGTTATGCATAGGGAAGAACGAAGGTGGTTTGGGATTTAGATCGATAGAGGATTTTAGTTCAGATCTCCTTGCTGAGCGGTTATGGCGCCTTATTGATTTTCCGAATTCTTTATTTTCCAGGGTTTTCCGCGGGCGATATTTTTTGGACTATAGTCCTTTAACTCCTCGTTGGGCATCTAATCCTTCTTATGGATGGAGGAGTATTATTTCTGCAAGAGCTTTAGTATATAAAGGATTAATCTTGCACGTTGGTAATGTTTCCTCTATCTCAGTGTGGGGTGACCACTGGATTCTAGATGCATCCCCACGTCCTGCATTTGCGGATGGTCATCATTCTATCCGGATTTGTCTGTTGATCAGCTTATTGATCCAGATTCTCGATGTTGGCGGGAACCATTGGTTAGGCAATTTATGGATCCGAGAGATGCTCTCTTGATTTGGGTATTCCTCTTCCTAAGCGAGAGCGACCAGACTAGTTCGGTTGGCGCTATACTAAATTTGGTAGGTACTCTGTCAAATCAGGGTATCGGGTTGCACATAATTTTTCTTCTCAAAGAGCTGGGACCTTAGGACCAAATTTTGATGCTCTTTGCGCTCATGTTTGGAAGATTCCTTGCCCGTCCAAAATTAGGCATTTCATGTGGCAGGCTCTTTCAGGACATGTTGCGATTGGTCCAAATTTGGCCCGTCGAGGAATTGATTGTGATGTATCTTGTGTACGGTGTGGGTTTGACTCAGAATCGGTGAATCATGTCTTATTTGAATGCCTTCCTGCGGTTTAGACATTGGCATTGTCTCAGATCCCTTCAAGTGTTGGGGACTTTCCGGGTTCTTCCATTTATGCGAATTTTGACTCTCTTTTTTGGAGGGTTCCTCGTGATATTGACATTTCGAGTTTTCCTTGGAGTTTATGGTTCATATGGAAGGTTCGAAATGACAAGTTGTTCTCTTATATTGATCGGGATCCCCAAGATGTGGTCCGGTATGCAGAACTTGAGGCGACTGCTTGGTTGCAAGCGAATGCTGGTTGCTCCCACGATCAGAATGATATACTTTTGGTTCGTCAGGAGGACTTTTTACTCAGACGTGTCTAACTCGGCCTTTAGTTATGTCTCCTTCTTTTGCAGGGTTTAGGTGTTTCGTAGATGCCCCATGGAAATAATCTGAGCTTTTTTCGGGTCTTGGTTGGTTCTGTTTTCCTGGTGGGTGTTTGGGTGCGAATTTTGGGGCTGTAGTATCTCTACTTGTCTATCGCCCCTTCACGCCGAGTTTGAACCTCTTTTGTGGGCAATGTCGACCCTCCAATCCCTTCATCATCTCGAAGTTGCTTTTGCGGTGGATTGTTCGGAGGTGCTGAAGATGGTAGCGGATCCTGGACGTTGGCCGGCCTTTTTCCCACTCTTAGAAGAATTCGGCCGTCTCTGAAGCCTCTTCAATCATTTTTCTTTATCTATGATTCCGAGATCGTTGAAACACAATGCTGATTTCCTAGCTTGCAATGTTCGAGGGCTCTCGAGAAATCAATCTTTTGTGGATTATGTACCTCAACATTGGCTTTTGCATTTGCTTTAACAATATGAGTTAAGTTGAAAAAAAACAATCATGTGAATGTTTTTCTAAATCATGTAGTATTTAAATATGTGGATTTATCTCTTTGTGAATCAAAGTTACAAATCAATTTTTTTTGATGGAGTTGATGAAAATGAGAATGAAAATAAAATTATACACTTTTGATTTAAAATTGTAATTTATTTATTTATTGAAACTAATTAGATGATTACCCGTGCTGGGTATGAGATATTTTTTATAAAAAAAATTATATTTGTTATTATTTAATATGAGTTGGATGTTTAATATTTTAATAAACATATATATATATATTAATTTATGAGTATATAAAATAAAATTTTATATTAGTTCGTGTAAGTTTTAGCATGTTTTAGCATATTTTTTCTTGTTCACAGTCTATAGTATATCTACTGATTTCAATTTAGCTTGGGTGTATTTTAGCACAGTTATATAGTACAAGTACTCAATTTAACAAGTGGACATAGTTATCGGGTATAAAATCTGTTTTCTCTATCGTGATTGGAGTAAACTTCATTGAATGTTTTTGTGTATAAGATTATTAAGGCCCCATGAAGAAATGTCCATCATAGAGAAAATATTGGTTTGGTTTTCAAAGACTGAAATATACGAGGAAGGCTTATAATAAAGCCCATTGTACACAGGTTTGTGTATCATTAACATTTTCATTTCTAGAAACAAACTTACAAAAATTATCCACATACTATATAGTGAATTTGAATCCTCCATACTCCAATTAAAAATATTAGATTATAAATCAGATTTTATCAATACAATTACTATTACAAAATGAGTAAGGCTGACGAAAACTTACAAAAATTATCCACACTTGGATCCAAATTATAGAATGCTTTTGTAATTACTATATTGATAATTTTGGCCCAAATACCCCAAAATTTATTATACAATTTACATGATTACATAAAACTGAAATCGAATAAAAAATTACAAAGATAAATACCTAACTACTTGTACAGAACACATCCTCGCAACGAAATGATATGTTATTGTACAAGATACGAAAAGACATTGCATGTAATGAAAATATAGAAAAATGAGAACCACTAATCAATGGGAGATTAGGAGACCAATAGAAATGTGGTAGGATAAAGACGAGACTAAGGCACGTGGGCTTTTGGAATCATTTGTCTAATTGCGACAAAACCATTCTTATACAAATTCAATCGACATTAATTTACAGAAACAAAACTAATCATCGCTTTCGTAGAACAACACATCAATGTTTTCATCTCTTAATATCAAGCCTCGGACAAACCATATGTCTTGTCTCTGTTTCTTTGTCGTACGATATATGTGTGTTTATTTTCTAATATAGATATTACGATTCGACCCTTCTGTATTTTTTCAAAAGTAGTGGATATTGTTTGTAAACATAGCATAGGGCTTGAAGAAAATGGATATTAATTTTTACTGGTAAAGTCTATTATTTAAATTGATATATCAAAACTAGCCAGGACATTCGGTTATTCGGTTTTTCAGTTTGGTTCGGTTCTTTTGGTTCTAAAAAGGTAGTAACCAATAGGTACTTATCAAAAATTGATTCGGTTCAGTTTCGGTTTCGGTTATTTCGGTTCTAAACTTATGCTAACCAATGGGTACTTATTCGAATTTGGTTTGGTTTCGGTTCAGAGAACTCTATCTATTTTTTTGTAAAAATTAAAAAAAAATTAGAAAAACCATGAATTAATTATAAAAATTTAATATTTTAGTTTTTAAAGTAATTTTGGTTCAAATTGACTAACAAATTTGGATTTATAATTATAATTTTTCATATTTAAATTATTAAACTCTATATAAATAATTATCTTAAATTATATAATTGTGTTTTGGTATTTTCGGGTAACTATTCGGTTCTCGGTTTCATACCTATTCGGTTCCGGTTCTGTCGGTTTTTAAATTTATGAACTGTTCGACTATTTAACCGGTTCTAGTTCGATTTGGTTTCTTATATTTCGGATCAGTTCGGTTTGGTATTTTAATTCCGGTTGTTATGCCTAGACGTAATCAAAACTATTTTTATCTTTTGTAAGAAAAAAGTAAGGTAATATACAAGTATTTCTGACTGACAGTTCACAACTAGTGAAAACGATGTCAGTTCTGAAAAATTGGTGAATTTTAACATCTTATTTGGTGAATTTATTTGCCATTAGGAAGTGTTTTCGTCTTTCTCTCTTTTGTAAGAAAAAAGCATAATAAAAGTCCATATTATGACTCGATAGATTATATACTTCGTACTCTCTCCGTTTCATATTAGTTGTTATTCTAGACTTTTTTTCTTGTTTCAAATTAGTTGTCATTCTAATTTTTCAATATAATTTTTATACTAAAATTTCAAATATAATTTTGGTATAAATTCCACATAATACTAATAGATAATGTAATTAAGACTGTAATTAAATATTATTTTGGGATTAAATTATAAAATTTTCTTAATCTACGTAAAACAACCTAGAACGACAATTAAAATAAAAAGGAAAAAGTATTATTTAAAGATTTTTAGAGATTTTTGAAGAATGATTGGTCACAATGTGATGTCGACGGAGGCGTTGGATGTTTAGCTTTGCTCGAAAACTTTGAATTTGATCAATTAGGTAGATTCTAAAACTCTCACTCAATTCAAGTTGACAATGAAATGGGAAATCAAAAAGAACAAAACACTATTAGACTTTATGTTTTTCTTAGAAAAAGATGACAACAAAACAGAAAAACACCAGGCCCCTTACACGATGATTGATGACCCTAACAAGATCAATGCTTCAGAGAATCTTATAAGGTTTTTTTCTAAAACATTTATATAACATTGGTAATAAAACATATAATTTTATTTTTCACATTAAACATTTATTTGTCTATAACTGGATTTACAAAATTCACTCTATAATCAAAACTTTTGACTTCATGAAATGTGCTAATGTCAATTCGAAAACTACTCGAGCAACAAAACTTTGAAATCAACACAAAAGGTTAGATCACTTTGAAATGCGATTTATTAAGCAATAATTTTTTCTTAAAAATGAACTATATTCGTTGGGATTACACTACTCGATAAACCAACCTAAATCTATTTCAAACCTAACCAAAAGACTTGTTTTATTTAACATAATCTTTTCTACAAAAGACAAATACTTCTTGGTATTACTCTACTCTAAAAACCAACCTAAAACAATTTTCTATCGATAACCTAAACAATTCACTAATCTCTCTAAACTTCTTCCTAAGTTCTTCAATAATTAGGTTTACAATTGACTCTCTTTTATAGGCACAAGAGAACATCTCTTGCCCTAAAACCCCTCATGATTTATCCTTATCAAAAAGGATATTTTTATTTTTTCCCTCTTGATAAGATCTTCCAAATAGTCTCCAACCACCTTGAAGACTTCCTCTCCAAGTTTAATATCACATGACTTCATTAACTTCATTAACTTATGCATGTGACATCATTAAGCACTCACATAAGACTTGTGCTGTTGTCGTCTCTCACTTGACTTCAATACATTGCATCTTCACTCTCCCTATTTTTGGTTTAATGTGCATCTCAAGTACTCAAGATCATTTTCATGTTCTCCATCTCTAACAATCAGGTTCTTGTACTGCATCTTGAGAAATCATGTTCCTGTTCTAAATCAACAGCTTCCTGATATGCACGATCTTCTTGCGGTAATGCTCCCCCTCGAAAGTCTCTCCCCCACAATCAGACATGTGGATCCATCTAGAGTCAAATTATCATCTCTCAATCTCTCATATCCCCTGCTTGAGTGCACATCAAGACAAAAACAAACAAGTTTTTATCTAATCGCTAGGATTGACCAATTAGTGTACCAAGATACTTAAGCACAATCAAGAATCATAACAATTAAAGACCAACTTTGTCACATATGAGATTAAGCATAATTTCCTTTTCAGTAGACGTCTGATCATCTAACAAACTCATGAGTGACCCAGAATTACAATCAACCATGTGAACAATTCCATTAAGCTTTTCACAAAATCAGTTTAAGAACATGACCATACCTTTCATTGAACTGATCATCCACAAAGAACCTATATTCTTTGAAGCACAACATACACTCTGCTCTTTGAGACGTACGATCAAAATCAAGATTTGGTGGCTTGACTTTCACACTGTCATGCCTTCATCACAGGCATTTTTTAATGCATTGAGAATATCAAACAAATCAGGCAGCTAGAATTTTCTTTGGAGAGTCACAACATTGTGTGTAAAGTCATCCTTTTTTATACTTTTCCTTTTCTTTTCTTTTTTACTTTTTTTTGAACACACACTTGACTGCACATGAAGAGAACACGAGTATCACTTGACTTCTCAACTTCGTTTTCTCATAAATATCACTGGTCCATGATATGACACAGTGCTGTATCAGGTGCATCACTTGGCTTCTCTAGCAGCTGATACAATTGCTCTCCTCAGCTCTTTGACCTCCTTCTCCTAACATTCAATATTTTAGTTCAGCGATCAGCATGTGATGACATAACAGGAAGCTATTTTCCACTTATTTGATCAAAACTGATATTTGTCTACTTTTTTCAAGTACGTACCATCCTTTTCCAGAAACAAGCTCTTTTCTAAAATCAACTCAACAAAACCTCAAAACATTGTTTTTAGTGCTCACAAATTCCAATCGCAGTTCTCAATTTCACAAAACAATTAAAAGATAGAGGTTTAGAAAATAAATCAGCCAGTTGATATTCAATGTTCACATGATCAATTATATCTTCAACAAGTTCATGAATAAAAATAACACAAAATCAAATATTCACAAACACCTATTTATTATTAACGGTACGATTATTTATCACTCAGAGGTCGTACTGTAAGTTTATGTCTATGGATAACCGCGAATGACACCATATATGTCTTGAGTGGTTAGACAATCGACTGTTGTTCAGTACATCACAACATTTTTTCCTCCAGTTAACCCTTGTGCTTTGACTTGTTCCACAGACATGTGTTTTCCAAGATTAAGTATTCCTTCTTGTCTCACCACTAGTTGCTATTCGTTTGTCTGGTATAATCTTGTACTTTAGCCTAGTGCCATGTGTGCCCCCCCATATGTCGTGATCTTTTCTTGTCACAACATTGAAAGTCTGTGAGGTGATCATGACAATGATAAATATCATGTTTTTGAGCCTAGAGTATATTCTTCACATTATTATCCTAATAAACCTTGTCATGTTTAATCCCTTCTTTGATTATATTCAGATAGTTGTGACACTTTGCTTTCATATGACCATGCTTTCCACAGAACCAACAATCAACCTTCTGCTTCCACGAGTTCCTGCCAGATCGGCCGACAGTAACAAGTCTTCTACTATTACTCTTGTGTTGATTTCCCAATATCATTTTTTGCTACCAGCATTTTGAACAATTCCAGTTGTCATCACTACAGGTCTACTCGTTGATGTTGATTGTCCAAAAGGTTGTTTCCTGAAGGTTGGCTTTCTCCAGACTTCTGAGACTATGTGCTTTGTCTTGGTAGACTTTTGTTTATGTATAAAACTTCCTTCTGTTATTGACCCTAAATATTATGAACCCTAGAGTGAAGCTTGTATTGATATCTCATATGCCCTTTCTTTCCACAGTACCAACACACAACTTGATGACCCCAATTTAATCCATAATATTGAGTCTTCTCAGTTTTCCACTTTAGAACAGCTTGTTGTCGTTGATGTTGATGCTGTTGTTCTCCTTTTGCTGCAAAGGTTTGAGTTGATCTACATTCTCGGATGTACCTCTAGCTTTAACAAACTTCATCTCTGTGGATTCCTTTCCTTTATAACCCAAACCAGAACTTGCATTCTCTGTTCTTCCAACTGTCAACAGATAGTCTAGATCCTTTGTTCCTTTGGACAACATCTTGACATGCTTCATCTACTCAGAAATTCTGCTTTCCAGATCAGCATTCTTAGCTTTGACATCCCTTAGTTTATTTGCAATTTGTTGCAGCTTCTCTACAGAGTTCTATTTTTCTGCTATCTGACGTTTGTTTTCATCTTGAGTTTTAACCAAAAAGGTCACCAACATGCCCATCTGATCTTCTGGAGTCATATCAAAATCGTCATTAGATTCTACTTGTTAGTATCAATTCCATGGTATTCAGCAGGAATTTGATTCTCACCAACCTTCTAACCTTCAGGAATAAGGCTGGTGTTTTCTACTTCTTCCTTGTTTTCATCGATTTCCACAACACCAAGATTAGTTACAAAATGGTTCAGAACGTTATCATCCCCATCACTATCACTGTATATATCACTCAGAGTTTTGATTGCTGATTTTCCACTCATATTGGACATATATTCGTTATTGGTATGTCCATATCCTTTACATTTGTAGCATTGTATAGTCATATTCCTCTTGACTGATGGACATTCAGATTTAAAGTGTTTGTAGCCTTGATATTCAAGACACTGCTTGTCAGCTTTGTAGTTGACTTTATCAGCTTTTGGTTTTGCAGGCGCCTGATATTCTCCTTTTTCCTCTTTCTGCTTTGTGAAGGTATTTTTTCACAAATAACCCCACTTGGTGTTTGAGATTTTCAACTGACTCCTTTATATGAGCTGTTTTTTAGATAAAAGTGCAATATTCTTACCTTTGGTTGTTCCTTTCTTCGGAGTGATCTGAAGCTCATACGCTTGCATCATACCAACAACCTGATCATATCTTATTGTGTCAGAGTTCTGAGATATTTCGAGAGCTGACCGATGACCATGAAACTTAGTTGGAAGACATCTTAAGAATTTTTTAACCAGTTTCTTGTTCTTATACATTTTTCCAAGATTAGTGCTTCGTGTGCTAGACCTGACAGCTTAGTGCTGAATTCTTCAACCGACTCATCTTCACCCAAAGTCAGGTTCTCAAATCGTGAATCCAAGATGTCTATCCAAGTTCTTTGCACACTACTCGTACCTTCAAATCCTACTTTAAGGATATCCCATGCTTATTTTGCATTTTTACAACCTTGAACTCTTTTGAAGTGATTGCTGTGCAGAGTGCTGAAAATAGCTGACAAAGCTTTGGAATTTCATTTAGCATACGATTTCTCCTCTATAGTCCACTGTTTCCTTGGCTTTGGCAAAAAATCACCGTTTACATCTTTAATCATTGGATGTTCTCAACCTTCTTCAACTGCAAGCCTGGCATCTGAATCAATTCCCTGAATATGCTGAGACATTTGTACTTTCTAGTGTCCATAGTTATCTAATCAAGCTTAAGAGTTTTTGCAACTACAAATTATTGCTGCGAATTATCCATCTCGTCCTCAGGATCTAACACCTATAAACAATAACAAACGTTATGTGGTGACCCGCTCTGATACCAGTTGTTAATGTTAATTCATAAACTACTCTAGCAATAGAACTTTAAAATCGACACAAAAGGCTAGATCACTTTGAAATACAATTTATTAAGCAATAATCTTTTCTTACAAAAGAACTATTCTCGTTGGGAATACTCTACTCGAGAAACCAACCTAAATTTATTTCAAACCTAACCAAAAGACTTGTGTTATTAAATATTTTTTTCTAAAAACGACAAACACCTGTTGGTATTACTCTACCATAGAAACCAACCTAAAAAAATATTTTATCGATAATATAAACAATTCACTAGTCTCTCTAAAACTTCTCCCTAAGTTCTTCAAGAATTAGGTTTACAATTGCCTATCTTTAATAGGCACAAGAGACCAATATCCTTTGCCCTAAAAGCCCTCACAATTTCTCTTTATCAAAAAGGATATTTTTTTTCCCTCTTGATAAGATCTTCCAAATATTCTCCAACCACCTTGAAGACTTCCTCTCCAAGTTTAATATCACGTGACTTCATTAACTTCATTAACTTATGCACGTGACATCATTAAGCACTTACACAAGACTTGCGTTGTTGTCGTCTCTCACTTGACTTCAATATATTGCATCTTCAAAATGGAGCTATACGATTACTTAGAAACGAATTCTGGTGAGAAAAACCACAAATATGAACATTTAATTATGAGAGCAAATACATTTCCCAAACGTTGTATTTCTTTGTTTTTCTTACATATTCTCTATAATTAGTTTGGGCAATTAGATCGATAAAATTCATTTTAACACCTAAATTATGAACCTAATAATATGGAGCTACATAATTCTCTATTAGTGCACTATGACAAAAAAAACTATAGATGTAGACATTTAATTATTAACCAAAAATATTTCCCAAACGTTTCATATAAATTGTGTTTATCCATTCACCACAAGAAAACGAAAGAATTGTGATAGAAAAAATGTAACAAATCCCTCGCAAATGGCAATTTGAGAGGCTTTACGAAATCAAAGAAAACGTCGCAAAACGCTAGTCAAAAAGGAAAAAACGTCACAATCCCGTCGCAAAACTTGGGATAACCCAGAAATCTTGTAAATCCATCGTAAATATTGATGTCGCAAATTTGTAGCAAAACTTGCAACTCGTTCGCGACACTGCTGGTACAGCCTCGTAAATCAGTCGCAAATATCGACATCGCAAATTCGTAGCAAAATTTGCGACTCTTTCGTGATACTGCTGGTGTAGAAGCAAATTTGTGACGCTTTGCGACAGATAACATTGCAACAATTTTGTGAAGTCTTCTTCTACGACTGATTTGTGATATCATCTTATACGACCAATTTGTGACTTTTTTCTCTGCGACGAATCTGCGATGTCTGCACACTGTGGCGTATTTGCGACAAATTATTATTATTTATTTTTTTAAATGATATAATAAAAAAATAAAATTCAAATTAATAAAAAAAAATATTATACAAAATAAAAATACTATTTTACAAAATAAAATAAAATGTACAATTCGTCAGATTAGTCCGCATTCTCTGAACCGGATCTCGTGTCTTCAGCGGTCAATTGCGCAAACGCATCAGCTAACTCCGGGTCTTTCTTCGCCGTGATAGACCACAATCGATCATATTTTGATATCTTCTTATTTGCCTTATCTAGCTTGTTGCTTGTCCGATCAATAACCTGGACCTGACGATCTACTATTTTTCTCAGATCATGATCAAAAGATCTAGATGACTAAGAGAACCCTTCAGGCGATAAGCATTAGTCAATCCTCGACCCGAGTGATCCAGTACCAAACAGTCTCCCCTTTTTACGGGGAGCGAGCTAATAAAAGAAATTCAGTTTAACGTTAGTATAGTAATTAAGTATAAAAGAAAATAATAGAAATGATTTAAAACAATCTTACATCTATGTAAATTGGGTTCCTCTGTGCGGTAGATAGTCTACCAGATGCAGAACTTTCTTCACTGCAAGCTTGAGTCAGCTCCGTCAACTTTGTTGTAACATCGTTGTAGAGCCGCTCTGCTTTCTGGTCCACAAATACCCCAAGTTTGTTGCGTTTGGTATTATGAAGAGTCTTCAGCAAGTCTGGGTGACTATCTCCTCATGCCTCCTTACTAAAAACATATATAATTAGAATAAAATATGAAATAGAATATTAAAATTGAATCAATGTATTAAATTTCAGATACTTACCTCTATGCGGGTTTGGACTTTAAATGAAGTCCGTCTCGAGCAATGCTTGTGTGGACCTAAGCCTTCAGGATCAGAAAATCGAACCTTGCTACAGACGTTAGCCTTCTTCTTCGACTTTTCATCTTCCCAATACCAAACTAAATCCCAGACCTCTTTTCTGAACCGTTTGGGCATAGCCTCGTCGCCCTTCTTTTTCCATTTACCCTTCCAACGTCCAACATGATCGCACATTCGTCTCTCCAAAGAAGCCTCAAACTCTTTGCACACTAACCCTGTGATGGAAAACTCCCAATGGAAACGTCGCTACAAGAAAAAAATATTAAGTTACTAAAAATCATAAATCACAAAAACACATTACTTAAAAAACAAACACAAAATAAATTATCGCAAATGAAATGAACCATCTATCACTGATGTGGGGCGGGATCTGGCTAATATTCGCATGCGGTTCTTGAAAATCCTGTTCAAAAATTTCTCTGATTGCTGTCGCCAACAACCCATCGAACCTACATGTTTTGAACCAAACAAATATTCTAAAACTAAAATTAATATATTTATAAATTAATTAATTTAGAAGTTAAAAAAAAACATATCAATAAGTTCCCGCTGGACGCTATGGATGAAGATTGGAAAGATACTTATGCGCGTCTTCATTGAGAATTCTCTCAAGAGCAGCCATCAAGTCACCACCATCCTGAGATGGCATGGGCTGAGGAACACCGGGAGGTTCCTGACCGGTCTCTCCTATCGGAGAATAGGCCGGTAGTAGGCTAAAACTACATCCGGGAGTCGGAGAAACAGCTTGCAAACCGAAAGCCACCGACGGGTGAGAATGCTCGATCCAGGAAGGGTCAGTGGATGAGACTCACCGGTCTCAGAAAGATATCCAGAATCATAGTTAGGGAAACGTCCTAACATCTAAGAGTATATTGATCATTTTATAAATCAATATAATTCAAAAATTTAATTAACAAATCATTAAAAATATTTTAATTAATTTCATAAATGAATTTTAATTATCAAAAATGTTTTTTAATAATTCTAGAAAAAAAATTCATAAATGAATTTTAATCATTAAAAATGTTTTTAATATTGCTTCTAAAATTACACAATGTTTTAAAGATTATTTCAAAAATATTAAATATTTTTTAAAATGTTTTTAAAAATATGAACTTTCAAAACATGTTCAAAACATTCAAAAAATGATTTTTATTATGTTTTAAAATAATAAAATATTTGAAAATTACATAAACATTTTTTAAAATATTTTAAAATCATAAAAACAAGTTTTTAAATTGATTTTAAAATTATAAACGTTTTTAATAAATTTCTAAAATTAAAAAACATTTTAAAATTACAAAAACATTTTTCAAAACTATTTTATAATTTCTAAAACATTTTTTAAATATCAAAAAAAAATCTAAAATTTAAAATCTTCAATATCGAAATAAAGATTTAACAAATTCAAGCATAAATCTAAAATCTAGCATACAAATTCAACCAAATTTGTCCTAGATTTTAGATTCCAAAAAAAATCAAAGGAGAAGGATTTACCTTCGGCGGGAGAGCAACACTAGCGGCGGGAGACGTAGATCTAGCACCAGCGGCAACAAATAACAATGCCAAACAAAAAAAACTTAGTTAGATTCGGAAGAGAAAGCAAAAGAAGAAGAAAAGAAGGGAGGAGAGTGGTGTACCTGACTCGATGGCAGCAGGAATGGAGAAAGAGAACTCGGCGGCGAGAATGGAGAGGAAGAAGGAAGAAGAAGCAAATGGAGAAGAAAAAATTGGTGGCAATATATATATTACAGGAGCCATCGCAGGGGCGTCGTAAGCTTGCGATGGCCTTGCGAGGAAACTTGCGACGCCCCTGCGATGGCTACTTTAATATTGATTATATTTATTATATGTTTGGGATTGATTATATTGATTATATAAATTCAGAGACTTGTATTGTCCGAGTATTTCATGATCACATTAAGATAATATATTGTATTCTATAGGGTTATAGTTGTGCCTAAGCACTTAGCAAAAATTCTTGGTTTCTGGGTTCGCGACAACTTTGCGACTCCATGCCTAAAAACGTCTCAAAGGTGTCGTAAACTTGCAAGGCTTTTGTGAAGTCTCTCGGCCTGGCGTAGCAAAACCAAAAACCGAGAATTTTTGCTAAGTATGGGAAATACATTCAGGGATCAAAAGAAGTTGTAGAACATGTTGGAGAATACCTCTAGTGGATATAACATTCTTAATCAGGTTGAAAACTGATTACCAAATCAATTTCAAGGATACAACAAAACCGTTGAATTTGCTAAGTACTTTGAATACATTCGGTAATCAAAAGACTTCTAGAATATGTTTGGGATTGATTATATTGATTATATAAGTTGAGAGACTTATATTGTCCGTGATCACATTCAGATAATATATGGTATTCTATAGGGCTATGGTTGTGCCTAAGCACTTAGCAAATATTCTCGGTTTTCTAGATTTGCGACACATTTGCGACGCCAGACCCAAAAACATCACAAAGGTGTCATAAATTTGCGACGCTTTTGCGATGTTCTGGTGAACTCCGTCGCAAGGGTATCGCAAAAAATTTCGAAGAAAAAAATAACGAAGGCACCTAGATCCAAAATATCTAGAGTAAGGCGCGTCTGGAACTCTGCAACGCATCAAAATTTATGTTCGAATCACCAAAATTCATTGTCTGACTCACCGGGACAACAACACTAATCGAAATTATTAATAGTGTAGTTGTTTCGGTGGGCCAGAGAATGAATTACGGTGATCCGAACTTAAATTCTGAGATGTTGCAGAGCTTACAGACACGTGTCATCCTAGATTTTTGGATCGAGGTGTCTTCGCTATTTTTTTCTGAGAATATACAATGACAAGAGGGCCTATTTTTAGGGAAAGAAGGTAAGTTTACTATGACCACCCTACCTCGCAAAATCGTTGCAAATCTTGCAACATTCTTGCGACGACAACTTAACCAAATGTTGCAAAATTGCGACACTTTTGCGACATGGGCTAGCTTGGCGTCGCATGCGTTAAAAATGTTTACCAACTTCATTAAATAAATACTAAAAATGTTTAGCAACAATAGTAAATAAATACTAAACAACTTAATCACTTGATTCTTCTTCTTCGTCAGTGTTTTCTTCTTTGTCAGACTCTTCGAATTCTTCAGAGTTTGAATTTGCTTCCCTTGAATTATGAGGAACAATGTCTTCTACTTCTTGTTGTGCATGTATGATATTGTCCGTGGATTTGACATGTATAACGACTTCAGATGATCTATCTTATTGCATAGCCACATCATCGGCCTCTCCCACTATACGACCTCTTGGATTGACTTTTACAACAGATAGTCATGTGTGACGCCTTTACTCTTTACGAGGATAAGGAATGAAATACACCTGTTCTGCTTGACATGCTAGAATAAATGGGTCAAATTTGGAATATGTTTGGCTTGCATTTACATCTGCCACCCCTAAGCTATTAGTACGCACTCCTGGACCGATTGTTGTATTATACCATTGGCATTGAAATAAAATGCATCTCAATCCGAGAATACCAGGATATGTGACTTCAATAATTTTGTTCAAAATACCGTAGAAGTCAGTTTCACCAGGCACATGGATTCCAACATTTGCAGTTGCTTTATTGGGACCATGGTCGTACGTATGAAAAGTATATATGTGAGTGAAATACATTGGAGCCGTTACGACACTTGCAATTGGGTCATCAACAATCTCATGCAACCATAATGGCAAAAGTCTACAAAATATAAATAAATATATACATAGTTAATATATTGATCACGAAAATATACATAATTAGTATTTAATCTTACGTACATAATATATTAACCATCCTACAAAATCATGTTCTTTGTAACGATCATATTTTTTTTCTAGCAAATTAGGGAATGCTTCGCGTATTTGTCTATCAAGTTTATTGCAAATTCAGTAATAATAATTGGTATTGATCAGTACGTAAGACTATGTATACAAAGTAATAAATTAACAAGCAGAATTGATATATGTATATATATATATATATATATATGTATATACCTCTCAAATGGCACAACATCTTCACAGTTTTGCAATATATAATTGTGAGCTGCACGACAATATGTGTGGTTAATTTTCCTCCAAATCTTCCGACCTGACTAAAGATATCTGGAACTGGACTGGCATATGATGGTGCAACCCCGCCATCGTCATATCGTCCTACTTGGTTTTTTTTGTTTTGACGGTTAGACTAAAGTAATATGATGTGAAATGAGAAGTTTTCTTAACAGATTTCCCGCAATGGTTGATCCTTCCACTTTTGCTTGATTTTTGACCTTTCTTTTTAGATGTCCCATAAATCGCTCAAACGAGTACATCCATTGATATTGAACGGGACCACCAAGAGCTGCTTTGTGTGGCAGGTGGATTGGAAGATGTTCCATCACATCAAAAATGCATGAGAAAATATTGTTTCCAAGTTACATAGCAACACTGGGATATTAGTTTCTAATTGAACTATGTCATCAACTATTAGTGTTCGTGTACACAGATCCCTGAAAAATGCTATGATCCCTACAAATTCGATATTTGCTATATAATTAAAAACCAATTTTTAAATAACAAAAATTAAAAACATAAACTATATAATAATTTACCAACAATTGATTTGTGGACAGGTGTCGGCAAAAGCTCAAGTAATACAAAAGGAAGTAGTTGCTGCATGAATACATGACAGTCGTGACTCTTCATACCAGATATTTTTTTCCCTTGCTCTATACATCTTGAGAACTTGGACACGTAACCATCGGAAAACTTTATATTTTTTCCCTTTCAACAATGTCTGTTGCGCTTCTCTGGACAACTAAAATATTAGAATCGGTTGTTTGCCACCTCCTGTAATATGCAATTCATGCCTTGCACATATTTCGGCTAAGTCCAACATTGCCTTGAAATTGTCTTTACTCTTTCCATGCACATATAAAATCGTGTTCATAGTGTTATCAAAAAAAAATTTAACGATGTGCATCGGATCCAGATTGTGTCATAGTAAGAGATCTTTCCAATATAGCAGTTCCCAAAATATACTCTTTTGTGCTAATTGTGAGAATCACCATATCCGTCAGGCATGTTTCTTGGAGTGTGCCAATTGCCCCCATGTTTACAACACATCACTACCTGACATGTGTGATGGGGGAGGAATACGCACAACCTTGTTCTTCTTAAACGATTTCTTGTTCCTTCGGTATGGATGATGCATGGACAGAAACCGACGATGACAGTCAAACCAACACGATTTCTTACCATGCTTTAGTTGAATATCAGACAATCCCATACTATATGGACAAGATAATCTTCCATGTGTCGTCTATCCAGATAACATTCCATACGCCGGAAAGTCATTGATTGTCCATAATAAAACTGCATGCATCTTGAAATTCTGCTACTACGAGTAATAAAATGTGTGAACACCTCCATACCATAACTGTTTCAGCTCATGAATCAGAGGTTGTAGAAAAACATCGAGAGAACGCTTAGGATGACTGGGACCTGGAACAAAAATAGCCATAAACAAAAACTCGCTTTGCATGCACGAATCCGGTGGAAGATTGTATGGCGTCAATATTACAGGCCATAGAGAATATTGTCTCCCAGGCAAACCAAATGGGCTAAATCCATCAGTGCATAAACATAGATAAACAATCCTTGACTCTTTAACAAAGTCAGAATGTACCATCTGAAAATGTTTTTAAGTCTTTGTATCTGACGGATGTGTCACCTCACCATCATTTACTATATATTCTACATGCCATCTCATTGCCGCTGATGTCCTTTCCAATTGATATAATTGTTTCAATCTATCAGTAATTGGCAAGTACCACATACTTTTATGGGACACGCGTCATTCCATGAGTTGCTCGGTATCTGGACTTCCCACAGATTGCATCTTATCATCCTCTTTCCAGAAAATCGTGCAATTGTCAATGCAAACATTAATCATTTATGATGGTAATCCAAGACATGCAACTAACTTTTGCATTTGATAATAATTCCCGGCAGAATTATTATCTTCTGTCAAATACTCTTTAAACAAATCTGTGAATTGATTCATACTTCTCTCACTTATGTTTCTTTCACTTTTAATAGACATCAACCTAGATGCTAATGACAATTTGGATAAACCTTCTCTACATCCCTCATAGATAGGTTCATTTGCAGCATCTAACATATCATAAAATTGTTTTGCTTCGGGGTTAGGTTCTTTAATTCTGTTTTCAGTGACACCAGAGATATTATCATGATATGCATCTGTAACCATATCATGATACCTATTTCTTTGTTGATGATCATAGTTTTCAAACATATTTCCGCCATAATTATAGTTAGTATTATCATGCCTACGTTGATCATCAACACCAGCACCCGTACTACTACTTCCAACACCCAAACTATACCCCTCCCCGTGTGAAAACCACACATAATAATTAGGAATAAATCCTCTATTATATAGATATCTTTTCATCATATCTATATTCAAATATTTCCTGTTCTTGATTTATGAATGCTCGCAACCCATCTCGAAACTCCTTCGTCACTTCTCCAGTCTCTATATCTCTTCGATTATATATCAATCGTCGTAGTGCAACCACTTCAGCTTCCGACATCATTTATTTTTTTCTAAAAGTTTTTTTTCAAAAGTTTTTTTCTTGGCAAAATTTTCTCTCACTACTTTCTCTCTCTTAGTGTTTGAGATTTGGTGTGAAGACAGTCTCATGGGGTCTATTTATAGGGAAAGAAGAAAAGTTTGCTACTGATTTGTGATGTACTGTAGCTAATATCGCAGGGCCATCGCAAATGCCTTGAAGTAGGCAACGGAAAAGATATCTCGCAAGGGTGTCGCAATTATGCTATGTACTTGCGACGTCAAATATTTTTCGCAAATCCGTAGCGACTTACTCGCAGATCTTGCGACACCATTTTTTGTCGAAAACTTGTGATGTCTTTGCGACGTCTTGTCATACGTCGCAAATTTGTCGCAAATCCGTCATATATCTTGCAACAAAAATTTGGCCTCGCAAATTTCTATCGCAAAACGTATGTTTTCTTGTAGTGATTGTTTTCATCTATTTCTGGTATTTTATATGAACATATTGATTCGACAGTTTAGGGTTGAGAATGAAAAGACATTTGCACAAATTGTATATATATCACCACATGTAGGCCTGAGCATTTTGGGTTTTGCTTCGGGTTCGGTTCGGGTCTTTTCGGGTTTTGGTTTTTGGGTTTAGTAATTTAAGACCCATTCGAGTATTTTTACTTTTCGGGTTTGATTTGGTTCGGGTATAGATCGGGTTCGAGTTCGGATATATATATATATGTATATATATATATATATATATTCAAAAATAGTAAGGAATTAATAGAAATAAATCTTAAAAACCTAAATTTAATAAGAGTATATCGGGTACCCATTCGGTTCTTTATTCGGTTCAGGTTCAGATTTGAGTTCGATTTTTTGGGTACACAAATTTAGGATCTATTCGGATATTTTGTCGGGTTCGCTTTGGGTTTCGGTTCCTATTTTTAGAGTCGGTTTCTGTTTGGGTTTTGGATATCGAGTTTCATGCCCAGGACTAATCGTATGTATTCAATAGAACTAGTTAATAATCTAGTATTTGATTTTTTTTGTCAAAAAAAAAATCTAGTTTTTGATTTTTGAAATCTAAAAACTTATTAGTATCTTCCAATCAAGAAATAGCTACCTTCATTTAGTTATGATTAATGAAATTATAGAGTGTTATAAACTTATAATGAAGGCCACAAATCAACTTAAAAGAGATCAGCAAACCATCAACGTGAATGGTAGGCCTCTCTTCTCTTCAATTATTTCAAAGGGTCGACAATATTTGGCCAAATTTGTGAAGAATATCGTGAATCTTGTGGCAGTACACAGCAACCATTTTAAGGCAGACATTGTGAGATCTCGTATCAAATCCCTTTGGCTTCGTATCTTTAATGGCCCAATCAAAAATATTTCCTTCATCTTTCCCTTGAATTTATTATTTCAAATCTACCTATCTATAGTAATTATTAGAATAACAACATATATATATATATATATATTGTAATTATGAGTAATAAGTTACGTACAGGTAATGTTTAACGTATAAACAAACGTTAATAACTTAATCTTTTAGTGTTGAATCCAAAAAAAAAAAAAACTTAATCGTAACTTATATAACTGTCCGAACACGAGTTTGGTATAGGACTCATATGTAGGTGTATGTGTCCACGAGTCAATATTATATGTCTTTTACATTATTCGAAATTAAATATAAAATATTTAAAAATTAATAAAAATTCTGAAAACATATCAAACTAAAACAAAACACCATAAAAAGTTTTTTTTAAAAAAAATTATTAACAATGAAATATAAAAAGAGAACTTTATATAT